>CM037876.1:152938745-152981245 GCA_021292165.1 Shinisaurus crocodilurus
ATCCCTACCCTGTATTGCAAAACCTTGCTCGTTTATCAAGTCAAAATTTATTTTAAAAATTTGCTTGTCTTGCAAAACGCTCTCAGACCAAGTTACTTGCAATCCAAGGTATTACTGTATTTCAGAATTTAATCTGTCATTGCCACTTTTTGTATGTCGCTTCCTCATAACTGGGACTCTCTGTTCCTGAGCCATTAAGTTGGTTCCCTTTACAAATCTCTCCTCCCCCCCCGCAAAATAAAAAATAAATAAATAAATCCTCTTCTGTTTAGCTTATAGTTTGAAAAGGATTTTGAGCTATTCTTTCTTAAGTTTTATTTTACATAAAAGGTGTATTATAAAATGAAAAGCAAGTGGAGAGGTGGGGAGGGAATGTTGTATTGT
The DNA here is from genome assembly GCA_021292165.1 of Shinisaurus crocodilurus. NCBI lineage: Eukaryota > Metazoa > Chordata > Lepidosauria > Squamata > Shinisauridae > Shinisaurus > Shinisaurus crocodilurus. The sequence continues at coordinate 152,939,130 of CM037876.1, forward strand.
CTGATGTGCACCACAAATAGAACAAAACAGGCATTTTAATTCATCCAGTAAATAGAAAATAAAGAGGCCGCCCCACTTTAATATATGTCAACAAAGCTGCAGCTTTAGCTGGAGAATAAAAGGAAGTGTAAAACTGCAGCTATATAGTGAGGTAAATAATTTATGAGCAAACCAAGAAATATCAGGAAAAAGTAACCTCTTTTTATTGAGAGCCAGTGTGTCATAGTGGTTAGAGTGTTTGTTTGGGATTGGGAAGACCCAGGTTCAAGTCCCCACTTGGCCATGAAGCTCACTGGGTGACTTTGGGCCAGTCACTGACTCTATGGGGAGGAGAACTAGTTCTATTTTAGAATTAGTTCTATTAGTTCTTTCACTGACTCTCAGCCTAACCTACCTCACAGGGTTGTTGTGAAGATAAAAATGGAGAGGAGGAGGATTATGTACACCACCTTGGGCTCCTTGGAGAAAAAAGTGGGATATAAATATAACAAATAACTGGATGAATAATATTTGTCACCGTGCTACCTTCTTGGAAGCAGACCTGTGTTGGAAGGACCATTGTTTGAGGTCTCGGGATAGTGGTGGGGAATGTTTGACCCTCTAGGCCAGGGCTCTCCAACCTGGGGTCCCCAGATGTTGCTGGCCTACATCTCCCAGCATACCCAGCCAGCATGGCTAATGAGAGTTGCAGCCCAACATCTGGAGGACCCCGTATTTCTCATCCCCCAGGAGGATGAGGTGGCATCTGGCCACCTTGTAACTTCCAACTGCCTAAAGATGAGGCCAAGAAAGCTTCTGTCACAATCTGTGTGTAATTATATTTATTTATATACTTTTTAAAAAATACCCTGCCTTATCACTATACTAAATGCAGCTTACAGAATGTATTTCAACTTTCAGTTTGATAAAATCCATTTAAAACCCCCTGAATAAGATGTCAAAGGCATAATCAACAATAATATATGAATATCCTTTTCATGTTAAAATGTTGAAATCAAATCCTCCCTGCCACATTTTTGCCCTAAATAGCATCAGGGAGGGGCATTAATGATGGATATTAGCTGAGGTTTTCAGTGTCCAGGTGTTAAATGTACCCCTCTGTGGAGAGCTTTTGTGGTGATTTTGGGATCAAGCACTCTGGTAGAGCCTAGACAATATTTTTGCTGGTTTTGACAAGTTTTTACCTCAGGGGTAAAAAAAAAAAGAAAGAGCCTATTCTTGCCTAGGCACTATTCTTGCTGTTTTTGACATGTTTTTACCTCAGGGGAAGTCTACTGGCTATTTTGTTTCTCTTTGGCCTCACCCTTTCTGTAAGCGTCAGTTGGGTGGGAATTGAGGAGCAGATCCTGTTGAACATGCTGGGTCTTGACATGTCTGAGGCCATCTGATGAACCTAGCTGAGAGCTAGGTTGGGGGCTTTAAGGCTGGCTTGGTTTACTTATTGATACCAGTTAGAGAATCCCTTGGGTGGGGATGTCTCCAGGATGGCAATGGTTTTGACGGCAATGGTTTTGGACAACAACGGCTCTCATGGTGCTCCATTTAAAGTGGGATCAGGTGTTAAACAAGGATGTGTTATCGCCCCAACATTATTTGCTATTTTCATCGCCATGATTTTACATCTTGTCGAGGGGAAACTTCCCACTGGTGTGGGAATTATATACCGAACAGATGGAAAGCTTTTTAATCTCAGCAGGCTGAAAGCAAAAAGTAAGGTAATTACAACCTCCGTTGTGGAACTTCAGTATGCTGATGATAATGTGGTCTCCGCACATTCAGAGGATGATCTCCAAACTATCCTAAATGCTTTTGCAGAAGCATACGAAAAACTTGGTCTCTCACTTAACTTCAAAAAAACCAAAGTGTTTCATCAGCAAGTGCAAGCTAACCCTTTGGTGATGCCATCTATCCAGCTTGGTGGGACAATACTGGAAAATGTCAATCATTTTCTCTATCTTGGCAGCTATCTTTCTGTTACAGCTAACATCGACAGTGAAATCCAGCATCGTCTGAGCTCCGCAAGTGCCGCATTTTCTCGAATGAAACATAGAGTGTTCGAGGATCAGGATATTTGTAAGAAGACCAAAACACTGGTTTATGAAGCCATTGTATTATCAACTTTATTGTATGCCTGCGAAACATGGACTATCTATAAACGTCACTTCCACCTCCTTGAAAGATTTCATCAACGTTGCCTCCAGAAAATCCTGCGAATTACTTGGGAAGATAGGTGAACAAATGTCAGTGTACTGGAAGAAGCAAAGACTACTAGTGTTGAAAAAATGATCCTTCAACACCAACTTCAGTGGACTGGTCATGTTGTTCGAATGCCTGACTGCCCTCTCCCAAAGCAGTTACTTTATTCCCAACTCAAGGATGGAAAGCGGAATATCGGTGGTCAATATAAGAGGTTTAAAGATGTTCATAAGGCTAATCTAAAAAAATGCAATATAAACATCGAAAACTGGGAAGCTCTGGCCCATGAACGATCTAAATGGAGGTTGGCCTTTCACAAAGGTTCCATGGACTTTGAAGAAGCCTGAGTGCAAGGTGAAAGGGAGAAACGTGCTACGCGAAAAGCATGTCAAACGAATCCTTTACAGGACCATCTTCCATCTGGTAACCTGTGTCCTCACTGTGGGAAGCTGTGTGGATCTAGAATTGGCCTCCACAGTCACTTACGGACCCATCGCTAGAGTCTACACAATCTTCTTTAGAATTTCCTCCTTTTATCCTGGAAGACAATCTTACTCAGTCACGAGTGATCGCCTGATGATGATGATGATGATGATGATGATGATGATGATGATGATGAGATAGTGACTCCTGAATCCTCATTTGGGAGAGGAGAGTAAGGGCCAGTGAGGATGATAAAATACTGTCGTAATATGGTCATAATGCCCAGTTCCAGTCTGTACCCTAGCTGGTGTATTTTGTTGCCAGACTGTCTTCAAGGTAGTCCCTTGAACACATTGCAGTAATATCACTGGAGGTTACCAAGGCATAGATAACTGAAGCTGGGCTGTCTCTATCAAAGTAGGGTAATAGCTGGTATACCAGCCTAAGCTAGGGAAAGGCACTCCATGCAACAGAAGACACATGCCTCTAGTAACCAAGATGGATCTTTAAGCACATCCAAGCTATGAACTTGATCCTTTAGGGCAGGGGTGGGGAACCTCAGACCCATGGGCCAGATCTGGGCCTCCTGGGGCAGAGTCCAATGGTGACCACGCGCGAGCAGCCAGCAGCCCCTCTGATTCCATTGCACAAGCAGCGCCCACTGTTTGTGCAATGGATATCTAGCACTTCCAGGGGCAAGCCACTGAATGAGCAGAAATGCTTATTTCTGGAATGTGGCAGGTTGGCAGAGCTCACCTAAGGGACCTCTGCCAACCTGCCCCGTTCCAGAAGTAAGCATTTCTGCTCATTCAGTGGCTTGCCCCCGGAAGCACTCAATCTCCGTTGTGCAAGTGGTGAGCATCACTTGTGCAATGAAACCAGCAGGGCTGGCTGCTTGTGGAACAGGACTTGCAGTGGGCCCCACTCACGGACAGGCAGCATTGGATGCTGCCTCTGGAGTCCCAATCTGGCCCTCTGGAGTTCCACAGAAGGTCGTACCCCCTTCCCCTGTCACACAGACCCTTTCCCCAACTGCTGATCATCTGGTGGTTTCCTGGCTATTGTGCAGCTAGAGACTGACTAGGTTCTAATCACATTGGATTTATTTTATTTTTAAATCAGGCTTCTCCAATGGAGCAGGGATGCTGAAGTAATATATTACAGCACTGTTCCAGTGTTCAGTGATCTTTGCTAGTTCTCCCTCCCAGAAGCAAGAATGTTAAAAGAGTTTTTGTGGAGTCTGTCAGACTTGGGAGGGAATAGCATTGGTGCTTGCTTGGCAAATGCTGGCTGTTCAGTTCCTTCTGTGCCTCTGTCACTGACTGGGTTCAAACAACATGATAACCCACACTCAAGGGTTGAGTATGGGTAGAGTGTGGGTTGTTGTTGAAATGTGGGTTATCATGTTGTCTGAACCCAGCTGTGTTAACAAACCATGGTGAACAACCTAGTTCACAACCCAACAACATACCATGGGTTCTCTTCATGGGTTGTTTGTGGTTAACAAGCCACGGCTTCTTAGCACAGCTGAGTTCAGACAACATGATAACCCACGTTTCAACAACAACCCACACTCAACCCCCATACTCAACTCTTGCGTGTGGGTTATCCTGTTGTCTAAACCCAACCACTGTATGCCCTACATCCATCAAGCACCCTTGTCCTATTTCTGAGTGATACCTCTATGATGAATGCCATTTTCATAAAATGAAATGGAAAAAAAAACATATGGAGGGGAACTAAATCCCCCCCCAAATTGGAGTCTCCCCTTTCACCTAAATAGTTGCACCCACCCTTCTGAAAATTTTCAGGTTTCTTAGACAGCTCTATGCTGTATGTCAATGTCATTTTTATAACAATTGCTCACAAAGAACTAAGGGGGATAATCACATCCTTTTTTGGAATCTGTAAAGGCCACTCTTGCACAACCTCCCCTGAGCCCATTCATCTGAAACTTGGCAGGCCTGATTCCCCCAGAAGGGAATTTTTCAATTAAAAAGTTGTTGGCGGTTTGCTTTGTAAATATAAATACATCACAATGTAAAGACATCTGGCACAAATCTCCCTGCACCTACTAGTCCAAGGGGCTTACTACACCTACATATTTCATCCACTTCTGTCAAACATTTGCTGATTTCCAATGGGAGGCACTATGCTTTAGAATTCTGAATTGAGATTTGGATTCGGCCCGGAGTCAAATCAGGCAGCCTCCAAATTGGTCCAAGGCAAACTTCTGAATCATGAAATTGGAGTCCAAACAGAATCTTTTGATTGGTGCAAACCTCTGTTATGCAGTGATCCTTTAAGTAATTTTGCTGTGATAGATCCTCATATCAAATCCTAGGAATTCCTATCATTATCATAGGGGATAATTTGTTAACTGTGCCAACCTGCTGAAATGTGAATTTCACTCCCACGTAGTTGCTACTCCCAGACCCTCTGTAGAACAGCTATGTATTTCAGGGGTGATACCATCAGTGTCTTGTGCAGGATCCTAAGGACTGTTGGGGTATCCTTTCAGTTTCAGTACCGGTACAGTACTTCACCATTGCCTTATAGGAATACTGGAAGGGAAGCTAATAAGAAGCAGGTCTCCATGTGTGATGACCCCTGAACTCCCTCTGCTGCCCTGAGGGAGGCTGAGATGAGGAAGAGACCCAGGTTGCCACACTCAGGGGGAACCTTCAGCATTTCATCCGGTGCTCTCCCAGCCTGAGGATATGTCCCTTCCACCTGATTCAGACTCCAAAGATGAGTCCCCATATCCTCCACCTTATAGAAGCCAGCAGTTACAGAGCTAGACAAGGCCCCTTTGAAGAGCACAGCCAGCTCCTCTTCCAGGGCTAATGGCAGAATAGGCTTTACCAGCCTTCATAAGGCTTCAGCTTTCTGCTGAGGCAACATCTCTCCATTGCCTACAATAGTGGGAGACCTACAGTCAACTGAGCTCACTGGGAGCTTTCTGTGGTTCTAATAAGGCCTGCCTGAACCTGGGCATATCCTGCCAAGTCAAGCTATATGCTGCTGAATCTAACTTTACCTGACATGAACCTGCCTACTGTAAGTTTACTTCAGGGATGGGCAACTTGTGGCCCTCCAGATGTTTTGGCCTACTACTCCCATCAGTCCTTTGGCCTACTACTCCCATCGATGATGTACTGTCCCTCAGCATTGACTATGCTGGCTAGAGCTGATGTAGGCCAAAACATCTGGAGGGCCACAAGTTACCTGCCCCTGTTTTACCTGAAGTGATTTTTCTGGAAGAGACTTCATCTGATGTGACCTTACCAAAGTAAGTCTGCCATCACTTCCCCTGTTATCTCCAAACCCCAGTAGAAAAGAATACAGTGGGTGTGCACAGTTCCCATTTAGAACTAATTAAAACCCACCATACAGAACATAATTTTGAGGGTGTGTGTGTGGAAGAACACCTCAGATCAGCAAGCCAATGTGGCCCCGGTTATGGTACCTCATGATAACACTGCAGTGGCCATTACTCCTCCCAGCTTCTTCTTCCCAACTTTGCAGTTTCTCTCCTTTGGCAGTAGCTTTGTGTCTCTTCCATTTCACTCTGTGGTTACTGTTGTCAGGGAGCCTGCCAATTATAGAGTTCTGTTCAGCAAACTAGATCAGTGATAGTTTGATCTCTTCTTCTCTCCCTTCTTCTCACTGAATTGTATATTCCTCTCCTAGATTCCAATCCAGCTGGTTGGATTTTATTTTTTATTTGGTATGCTTCCTCTTATGAAAGAGATGGGTGTATCTGCAAGGGAATACAAGGGAGCTGAGATGAGGGAATGATGTTATGCCCAGAACTATAGATGGATGCTCCAGAATGTCGTCGTCCCCGCATATTCCTGTCATTGAAAGATGAAAATAGAACTGGACCATACAGATTATGGATTGTTGGCAAGACCTAGCACAGCTGTATCATTCATTAAAAATAATAATCATCATCATCTAAACTCATTGTTATTAATGGATGTAAAACACTACTAAAAAGTAATAATCCTAAACTTTTCAAAGACATTTGCTATATAATGTTGAGCAAAATGAACAGAAGGAAATAATTTGCATTATGAAAAATCCAGTAAATAATATATGCTGAATAACAGTATACAGCTCCAGAGTCCAGAAGAATATTGCTTAGAGAATTTTTTTGTGTAAAACATTTATTGGAGACATATATTACAGTATATCATTTTCTGGCTGAGAGCCATGCAATATGTGTCTTTACAAAAAAATTACCTTGTAATATGAGACCCTCCAAGGCATAATTATATAATAAAAGTTCTTATTGGGAAAACTGGAAGTAGGCCAAGCCTTGTCCAAATATAGTGAATGTCAGTGCCAAATTTATTATCCTTAGCTATTAACAGGAGAAGGCAGGTTTTGTTTACCAAGCCTAATTCTCTCCTAATTACAGCCACTATAAAATAATTACTATCCATGGGATAACAACACAAGACAGAGTGACTAACAGAAGAAACTGCAGGGGTTAGAAAACAGAGTGCAATTCTGTGTCATTTTGAACAGATTGTGTACTGCCATGAACAAATTAACGGACTTCATTAAGGAATTATGTTTTAAGAGTGGCTTTGCGGTGAAGCAGTAAAGCAATTAATGCATTTTATTTGGTCCTCTAGATCTGAGTTCCAGTGCAGTTTGAGATAGAGACTTACATTTTGTTTTGATATATCAAGTTTAATAGGTTGCAAACCACATTACAGAGCAAGATGCTTAATGAAAAATCCACTGGAAGAATTCTATCATGGACAAATGATGCCTGTTTGACTTTTCTCTGTGTGTTTTTGAGTGAGTTCGTTTGCAACATGTACTTGTTAAGATAGCAAGTAAAAAGAGCTTTTTTAAAGAGGTTTTTTTTTTAGTGCAATGTGTTTTTGAATAATCCGTCACCTGGTTATTCCCCTAATTTGTATTTAACAGCATATATATATACCGGTATATATATATATATATATATGAAAATTCTGTTATGATATTTTGAGCAGCAAGCAAAACCATTAAAGCTTGCAATATTGTTTCAATATTTCATAGTTGCGTTGCTGACAAACCAAGAAGGAATATTACCCTGTTGAAGCATGCTGCTTCATTAAAGTTACAGTGTGGTCCACATCCCTACATCCCCTCACCTATTCTGTCTCATCACACAACCCCAGAGGTGCAGAACAGACCAGCTGTAGCTTTCTGCACAATTACGTCTGTATCAAAATCAACCCGCACGCAACATCCTCACCGCAAAAAAAGGTTACAGGTCAAGCTTTCCTCCCTCGGGGGGGGCACTTCTCCCTAAAGATGGACCCACTCCCTTATTTTGGTGACTTCATGGAAACTAGCAAACTCAACACGCTTGGGGAGCCTGTTTTATAGACCACTTTTAATAGGGCTCCAGATGTCCACATGAAAGCAAAAGGATTATTATTATAGTGGCCCCCAGCTGTGCCATTCTAGATAAAGGTATATAAAAGTTCCCTTTACACACACACACACACACACACACACACACTTTTTAAAGGATTTATAACTTGATCATAAAAATTCTCTCTGCACTGTAAGCAGGCAGATAAGTTAGCCTAGGAATCATCTTTTAGTTGCATTTATTTTACAAATTGCTTATCTTTCCTTTCCTCTCCATGGATTTCTAAGCAGTGCTAGGGAGTATGTGTGTGTGTGTGGGGGGGGGTAAGATGCAGAGGGTGGGGTGGGGACAGTTCTCAGAATGTTTCTTTTGCATTACTTGTTTATGAAGTAGTAACTGTAAAATCTATTTTCAAACTCTTTAGGCAAGAGGTGCCCTCAGCAGGTGTAAGTTAACACATTTCCACCCACATTAAATTCTGTTCTTCCAAATTTTATCCATTATGGGCCTATAATGTAGAGTGTTTATTTTAAATGCAAGGGCCAGAACAAATAAGTAAAGACAAGTTAGGCATGTGTAATGGAAGGAAACTGATGCCTAGCATGGTTTTTTTAAAAAATAAATAAATACTTATGTAAAAATAATGCTGAAAACAGTAGCTATGACTACTGACTATTCATTATTATTCTAAAAATAATAGTGACACAGATATGAACATCCTCAAGTTTAAGGAATACTAGGATTGCCATCATAAATACAATCATGTATAAAGTACTGTATTTCCCCCCAGTTTCAGCTCACATGGGATTTGTGATTCTAGAATGTCCTTATATATAATATGCAAGATAAAATTAAAGAGCTGCATTGCTCATTCCTTTGGGAGTTTGTCTGCTGTTAAGTTCAAAGAGTTATTTATATTTGGAATATGTGTACCTAGAGTGAGAGACGGAATTATTATTATTTCTATAACTGAGAGTGGGGGTAGCAAGATCCTGGAGAAATCAGACTTGTGAGTTAATTTCAGGCTTATTATTTTTACAGCTTGACTGTAAATTCAAAACAACCTCAGCAGTGTGTGTGTGTGTGTAGCAGTGTGTGTGTGATGATCTTGGATGGGAGGAGTCAGATAGAGGAGTCAACTGCTCCATTCGAACCATAGACCTCTTCTTCGGTTAGCAAGGCATGGGGCACAGGAACAATGATGACAGAGGAAGCATGCATTGGGGAGGTCGTAGGGATGTACATCAGACTTTGCTGAAGCCCGAGCTTAATAGGGACCCTTCGGACCATTTCTGATGCTTCCCAAGGCTAAGCAAGTTTCTATCTGAAGTGACCAGAACCAAAGCTGGACTTTGCACAAGGCTTTATTTGCAATTCAGGCTTCAGAAAGGCAGTCAGTGGCTGGGTTCGCATGATTACCAGGGAAAAGAAGCCATGGTGGCTTCTTTTCCCCATGCCCTGCGTATGCCAGATGCGCGCTGCGCAATTTGCCTAATTACCCTCGTAGCATGTGAGTTTCTGTGTTGTCCAAACCCGGCAAGGTGCGTCACGGGGGGTGGCTTCCAAACCAACCCAGAACCATACAACAAGCCATGGGTTCTGGGGCAGTTTGGAAGCCACCCCTGCCGTGCACCTTGCCACGTTTGGATGACATGGCAACCCACACGCCACATGGGTAATTAGGCAAATCTCACGACATGCAGCTGGCATGTGTGAGAGCAGGAAAAAGAAGCCACCATGGCTTCTTTCCCCTGGTGATCATGTGAACCCAGCCAATGTGTCTCCAAAAATAGTGTATTTTGCTTTCGTTTCCCTAAACACTGATATGGGGAGGTTGGGTTGAATGACTGAGTGACAGGTCAACCTTCTAATCACAGGTATGTTTTACCAGATGGAGTCTCCAATCACTGTGCTTTGGGGAAAGGCAAGGATGGGACCATGAAATGGCCAGTCTTCCAGTGCCACCTGGTTTCACTATGAGAGAAAACTTTAAACTAGTTTTCAACAGGGATGTGCGCGGAGCTCGAATGGGGTATGTGAAAGCTCAACAAACTCGCCAGGCTGCCCCCCCGAGCTCCGCTCGACTTAACTTTCCCTGGCTCAACTCGCGATCTCGCAAACCGAGCTGGGGAAAAGCGACATCCGGGTTCCTGCGCCTATGTCGTTTCCATAGGAACAGCATAAGATATGCCATTTACGTAAAGTTAATAGCATAGTAAACAGTAAAAACAGCATTTACACAAATTGCGGCCATTTTTACTGTTTACTATGCTATACTTTACAGAAACAGCGTAGAGCTGGGGAAACCGGAAGTCCGTTGAGCGCCTTGGCTGACGCTCGCGGGGTGCTTGGCTCGGCTCGCACGGCGGGAGCACTCGCTGAGCACCCCGCAAGTCGGGTGTCAGGCTGGGCGCACATCCCTAGTTTTCAATCATCATAACTTCCTAACCCCTGCACCTGTCCTTCTGCAACTCTGCAGATTTCTTGCCTGAAGTCACCTCTATAATGTGTGCTGTTTTCATACAAATTGCCCCAAAAAACATAGAGGGAGGAAAGTAGAAGTAAATCACTCAGCCCCTCCCCAATTTGAGAACTCCCCTTTCTCATAAACCACTCTGCCTATCCTTCTGAAACTTTGCAGGTTTCTTACTTAGGGCCATTACTGTTATTTTCAAACAATGGTCCGCAAGTAACATAGGGGGATAACGCACATCCATTTTTGGATACCCTCAAAATGTAAAGGCTGGTCTTGCACAAAATATCCTACAGAAATTCATCTGAAACTGGCAGACACGATCCCCTCAGAAGGGGCAACTGTTCCTGCAAATTTCATCCAATTCTGCCAAGAAATTAAAAAGTTATTGGTGGTTCCCTTAAAAAAAAATCAAAATATGTAGCACATATGTAGCACAGTACTGCACCTGTTTTCCTGAAATTTAGCAAGCATAATCCCTCCTTTGGGGCTACTATGCCTGCAAATGTAATCCACTTCTGAAAAAGAGAAAAAGGATATACCGGTAGTCATTTTCTTATTTTCCATGAGCCATCAAAATACGTACCCTTCAAGCAATCAAAACATGTATCCATGGAGAACAGAGGGGGACATGAGCTCTGGCCCCTCCACTCTGACATCCCCATACTGATGGGGAATGTCTGTAGAGCAGTGTTCTCCAACCTTGGGTCCCCAGATGTTTTTGGCCTACAACTCCCAGCATGCCCCAGCCAGCTGGCTGGGGCATGCTGGGAGTTGTAGCCATAAACATCTGGGGACCCAAGGTTGGAGAACACTGCTCTATGAGATCTGAAAAACTGTGCTCAGCTGAACACGGTGACACTTCTTCATGCAGAAGTTGGGGTGGACAGCACAGGTCCAGAGCACGTGTCCCTGTCTGCCCTCCACAAATTAAAACCTGAGGACAGTTATGGATATGTGCAATTCAAATAAAAAACAACAACAGTTCTTTAAAACAATTCTACTGGGCTTCCTCGAACCCTTGGGTATGTCTAAAGTAGCTCTTCGGATCCCACCCAATGGAAATTCTTCTCTGTTAGCACAGCCGTTCTTAATCCTAAGGTGCCCACTGTAGTGTATGATGAATGAGTGTGTGTTTAACCAGGGCCGGCGCTACCGCTAGGCCAACTAGGCGGTTGCCTAGGGCGCGCGGCTGAAGAGGGCGCACGGCTGAAGAGGGCGTGGAAACGCTGCGCTCCTCTTCGCTGCCGCTGCGCCACCCCCGCCAGGCCTCCGCCGCCGCTGCGCCGTCCCCGCCAGGCCTCCGCCTCCCCACCCTCCTGCCTGCCGCCGCCGCGCCTCCCCCTGCCTGCCCGCTCGCTCGCCCGCTCGCCCGCTGCTGCGCCTCCCCCCGCCCTCCGCCCTCCCGCTCGCTCGCTGCCGCTGCGCCTCACACCGCCATCGCCACCCCCCCAACCCCCCGTCACCCCCCCAACCCCCCCGTCACCTACCTTCGATGCGTCGCTTCCGGAGCCCCGCCCGCGTTGTTTTGGCGGGAGGAACCAGGGCAACAGGGCTTAAACAGCCCTGTTGCCATGGTTTCCCCGGGCAAAAAACAGCGCGGGGGTCCCGTCGCGTCGCGTCACTTCAGGAGCAGCAGCAGCCGCAGCAGCAGCAGCAGCCGCAGCAGCCGCCGCCGCCGCCGCCAGGGCGGGGGGGGGGAAGGTAGGTTGGTGGTGGCGGCGCAGGGGTTTTTTTTTTTTTGCTTTGGAGAGGGGGGGGCGCTAAATATTTTTTCGCCTGGGGCGCCAAACTGCCCTGCACCGGTCCTGTGTTTAACACCCTGCGATGCATATTGAAGGCTCTGGTATAATCCTCTCTTTGTGATTTTTGCTTCATTAACAGGGTGAATCATGACAATTACTTTTTCAATCTTCCCTACATTGCTACCTTTATCATTAGTGCAAAGCAGTTGCATGCCTTTTCATCCCACTTCATCTGCCCAGGGCCAGCCCAAGACATTTTGCTGCCTGAGGCAGAAAAGCTAATGCCCACCACCACCACCACTGCCACCACCACACACAGTCAAGGTGCATAGTACTCAAGGCTAGCCAACTTATTTTGGCAGGTGAAGAAGAAAATCCCACATCTCCCCCGCCATGGCAGTAAAAACACGATAACAATGAATCAGATAAGTAACAATTTGCAGTTCATCAAACTGGAAAGGTGCAGAATTACTCTGTGCCAGAATGCACTGTTCCTTTAAAACAAAATCAAGACTTCAAGGAGGAAGGTGAGGTATCCCCAATTCAGCAGGAAGCAGGAAAGAAAGCTCAAAAGCAGAGAGAAATGAGATTTAGAGGGGAGGGGGAAAAATCCCAGATGCACAGAAAAATGGAGTTGAGAGAAACAGAGATTTGGATAGAAAGGAAGGGGACTGATGATGATGATGATGATGATGATGATGATGATGATGATGATGATGATGATGCAGCAAAAAATGGAGAGTTTGAGAGAAGGCAGGGGGATAACAGGAAAGAAGTCCAGATGGAGAGTTGGAGACAAGGGGTAGGGGGAAGCAGTAAAAATGCCCTGATGCACAGAGAAACAGTATGTTAAAGAGAGGGGAGGCAGCAGGAAAGACGCTCAGAAGCAGAGAGAAATGAGATTTACAGAGAAAGGGTGGTGGAAGTAGGGCTTTAAAAAAGCCCAGATGCAAAGAGAAAGTGAATGTGTGGCTGCTTGCCTCTCCTCTCCATGATATTGTGTGTCCTACCTAGTCCATGCATGTGTGCTGTGCCTGCCTTTTCTCTTACTAGAAGGCACCTGGATCATGCTTGCAATTTCCCAGGGTGCAAGCACAACCAGCGCATACTCTAATTCTGGGCTCTCCAACCTTGGGTCCCCAGATGTTGCTGGCCTACAGCTCCCAGCATACCCAGCCAGCATGACTAATGGCAAGGGATTCTGGGAGCTGTAGTCTGGCAACATCTGGGGACCCAAGGTTGGAGAGCCCTGCTCTAATTGGACATGCTCCATGACTTCCAAGCAGAGTTAATGAGGTGGGGAGAGATGGCTCCGGCTCTCCTTGCCTAGGACAGGAGCTGCCTTGTCCTCAGGACAGGTTGCAATCATTCCCCTCTTTGTTCCTTTCAGATTGTGTTGCTAAAGGCATATGGCAGCTAGAGCCTTTTTTCTCTGGCTGCTGAGAAAACAAACCAATGGCAACCTAGTCTGGCGGTTTGAAGAAAACACATCCCTGTCTGGCAGCAGCAGCTTTAGAAACACAGGAGGTGGCTCACTTGCGAGGCGAACGGTGCAGGCATGACGGAGAAGTTGCCTGACGAATTCCCTGAGATTGAATGTAAGGACGTGCGCATGGTGTAGGTGGAAAAAGCAGCACAGCAAACTGTTCTGGTCTGGAGGAGCAGCAGCAGCAGCACCACAACCCCAAATGCTGCAAGCACAAAGGCAAAGGTGGCGTTCAGGACAGGAGGGGAGTGGCGGAGGCCTCAATTCACCACTGTTTGCAATGTGCCACCTGAGGTGGACCATTCACCCTACTTCATGGTGAGGCTAACCCTGGTAGGGCCAAATTAGACAATGCATGCATGCATGCATGCATGATCTCATTTCATATATCTGTTATTTTAAATATAGTAGTGCATGGGGGGGTGAGATCAGGGAGCACAGAGCATAGGGAGGGGTAGTAACTCTTCCCCCTGCACTACAGTCTTGATGGAAATCACCCCCCACCCCCCACTCCAAAGGTGCTGTTCCCTGAGACAGAAGTTGCCATTCGCACCATTCACTTTCCTCCTGGGGCAAATAGTTTGGGGGAGGGCAATTTTAATCAGGTTTCTTCATGGAAAGAAAGAGTTAAACCCTTGGATTCTCTCCCCACCCCTACGCCCCTTTCCTTCTTTTTCCTTTCCTTTTTTTTTTTTTAAAGAAAAAGAACACAGATACATGGAGCACAACCACACATTTCATGTACTGTCTAGACCGGCCCTTAGAAACAACCAACTGTAAGATATTTTGGAGTTTCGCTTCTGACTTCCACTAGGAAACCAAGAGTATTTGGCATCAAGCTTCTTTCTTCTTTTCTTTCACCTCCAAATATGATTTACTTTCAAATTTATGTGAAAAATGTTTGTTGTGCGCTTACGTTAACTACATAAAACACATTTTGGGAATTCTGTATATATTGTGGGGGGAGGGGGAGTTATACAATCAGGATGAATCAAATTAAAACCTTCACAGCATGAACATTATTATTTTTTTAAATGCATTGTGTTTACAAAGTGGGGGGGAAATGTATCAAGTTTTCACTCCCTCTCTCTTGCCCTGATGGGCCTCTTGTTAGTCACAGAGTTGATCAGTAATGCATTTGAATGCAATCCTTGCCTTCAAATGCTGCCGAATATTCAAGTGTGAGATGTCACGTACTATAGCAAATTTGCTGCAATGCCCAGGCACCAAAGGGTGAGTTAAGGATGGACTGTCAGCATTAAGGTCATGACCTGCCATGGAAGTAATGTACAGATCTAGAGCACTAATGAGGGAAACAATAACTTGCACAATAATGATGCACACAATACTGCAAAACATCCCATGTATTCTTGGCTAGTTCTGCAAATGTCACAGGCCCTGAATTGGGAACAAGAATTTCTTTACCCCGACAGTTTTTTCTTATGACTTTACACATTGCTATATGGATGTGGTTTTGTTTTGTGCACATCCTAAAGCAATATGGAGTTAATGCATCTTATTCTTTATTTACAAATCAGCATATGTGTTTTTAAATGGGCAGAATATCTCTTATTAGGATGGGTACTGTGTGTGTGGCCACGGGACATGAGAACATAAGGAGAATCCTGCTGGATCAGACCAAAGGAACATACAGTCCAAAATACTGTTTCCGATGGTGGCTGGCTACATGTTTCCAGGGAGCCCAGAAGAAGGCCATGCAGGCAAATAATAGCACTTGCCCATTATTTGCCCCCACCCCCAGTAACTGGTATTCAGACACATGAGGTTCCATTTAGCCTGATGGCTAGTAGCCATTCCTGATAGATCTATCTTCCTCAAGTTTGTCTAATCCCCTTTCAAAGCCATCGGAGCCACATCTTGTTGTAGTGAATTCAGTACAGTACAGTATGGAACACTACAGTGCAGTGTGGTGTAGTGGTTAGAGTGTTGGGCTAGGAAGACCCAGGCTCAAATCCCCACTCAGCCATGAAGCTCACTGGGTAACTGGGCGGGGGGGGGGCGCATTCACTGACTCACAGCCTAACCTACCTCACAGGGGTGTTGTAAGGATCAAATGGACATGTACGCCACCTTGGGCTACTTGGAGGAAAAGGTGGGATATAAATGTAAATAAATAAATAAATAAAAGCCTTAATTGTAATACTTCCTTTCTCTAATCCACTGCCAGTTAATTTTATCAGATGACCCTGAGTTCTTGACTTATAGTGGCAGTGGTGGTGGTGGTGTGTGTGTGTGTGTGTGTGTGTGTGTGTGCATGTGTGATTTCCTCGCCGCCATCTGCTTTTTTGACACCATAAATAATGTTATATTATCCAACTACATTTCTCTTTAGTTGTCTGCTTGTCTAAACCAAAGAGCCCTAAAGACTTCAGCCTTTCCTCATAGGGAAGGTGTTCCTAATAATTTTGGTTGCTGGGTTGTTGTGGGTTGTGGGGTTTTTGTGGGGATGCTTGTATACTGCAAGGACCTGGTGTGGGGCTGGGGGTGTTCAGGCACATAGTGCATCTCTTTGTATCTGTGTATCAGGACACATTGCGTCCCTGTGAAATCCCTGTTGGGAAAAGCCAGGCCACCCATTCTCAGAGGTGGAGGCTACATTTTGCAACTCTCCACAACATTAGGGAAGGACCCACAGTCCAGTGGTAGAGCACCTGCTGTGCATGCAGAAAGTCCCAGGATAAGACCCTGGCATCTCCAGTTAGAAGGTTCACGTAGCAGGTGATGGGAAAGACTCCTGCCTGAGGGCCAAAACAGACAATACTTGGAAGACGTAGCCAGCAGCTGTGTCTTTCTTCCATTTTTACTTTGGAGGTAGGTGCAGGGGGACGATCTGGATGAGAACCCTAGTGGGGAGGGCTGTCTTTAACACCTCCCCCAAACAGACACATACACTATAGTCCAGATCTGTATCGGGGGGGGGGGGGGGGCTGTTCCTGCAATTTATATTGCAAAACAAATGGATCACTATTTTGAAACAAATGGATCACTATTTTGCAATAGAAATTGCAGTTGTGAGGGGGATTTTGTGCAAGTGGCACCTGCCTTAATATCTCTTCCACAGCTATCCTGTGAAGACTGTTGTATGTTTCTTCTGAGCTTTGGGAGAAATGTGTAAGATTGCTGGCGCCTTCTAGAGCCCATATCCATTATCATAAGATCCTCAGAAAGATGAGCATACTAAGTTAAATGTGGACCTTCAGACAGTGTATTCTACCACTTCTTTTTCTTTTCTTTTTTAAAACTGACCTGATTATTTCTAGAGAATTCCAAAAATACATATAGTCCAGAAAGCGAGCAAATGGTTTTATGTACTCTGGCTGTCTGTTAAAAATAATTTCCCACTACCTATTCCCAATTTAAATACAGAAAAATCAGGTAGCACCTACGTTCTGCAACTTGTGAAGTCTTCTAACCCAAACAAGATCCAAGCTAAACTAGAACTAATTCTTCTCCCCATAGAGTCAGTGACTGTCCCAAAGTCACTGAGTGAGCTTCTTGACTGAGTAGGCATTTGAACCTGGGTCTCCCTAGTCCAACACTCTAACCACTACACCACACTGGATCTCAGTGTGTGTACTGTAGCTGTAGTGCATCTCCATACCACAGCCTACCCCATTCAGCAGTGTCCCCTCTCCCCTGACCCACTGTGTAGCATTTTGGAGGGACTGGAAGGGCTGCCATGGGGAATAGGGGGTAGGGAAGTCCACCAACCCAGTTGCATGCACTTAAATCTGGATCCAACCCATTGCCGGGAACCTGTAGTTCATTGTGTTTTTCTTTTTAAAATAACAATCAGTGTTCCTTTTTGTCATCTTTCTGTGCTTTGCTCTGATTTTATCTTTTGGAAACTTCTGTTTTGCATGGGCATTGGGCATGGGCATTGCCTACAATGGAAATGTTACCTTACTATTCTATAAGGTCCATTGTTTTTTCTTTAACTAAAATATATTTTCTTAATTTAGTGTTTTACTGCTTTTTAAAAGAGCTTAGCAGGCACGTAACTACAGAGTAGTTCTACTTTAACTGCAACTGTACAAGAAGGCACACACACACACACACACACGACCTGTAGTTACAACAATATTACATATCTCAGTCCTCCGAGATGTTCAGCTGGTGTCGTTCCATGTTTTACACTGTAAGTTAATGTGCAATCATACGCTAATCCAGCACAGATAATAAATGACAAATTCCAAATGTAAATTCTTTACATTTTCCTGGTGGGTCAGCAAAAAGTTGAATGGTATGGGTGTTTGTATCATTGTGATGTGCACGTGTGTGTGTGTGCGCGTGCATGTGCGGGGGATTTATGCTCATCCAGATCTCACTGGTGGCTATGGAATATGAAGAACTATGTGTGCTAACCATTTCATAAACAAACTTAGGGGCACTTACAATTCTTGGCTGCTAAATCATAACCATTGTGTTGAAAGATTGTCTCCCAAACATTTTCAATTATGCATCCCAAGTCACTTGTAGACGCCAAATTAAAATAAAAAATAAAATAGATAAGACCACTGATACATACACACTGGCCATTATCATACAGCAGCTACTTTTCAGAAAGCATGGGTCACGTAACTATGATTTAATAAATGTGAACATAATGTGAGAGGACAGGCAAATCGGAGCAAAATCCCAAAGTAGTGTGGAAATAGATGTGCTGCCTAAGTTTGGCAAAGTGTATCTTTCCCACCAGTACTGTGAGGATAAAGATGGAGAAAGGTGTGGTACCCTTGTAGTTCCCTGTTTCACTGTTCCTTGAAAATATAATTGTTTGATCGTTGTGGTGGTTATAGTGGAAGCAAAGTGCCCCATTGTCTCTTCCCTTGCATTTCCTTTTTCAGAGGTTATTTTCTTCACCTTGCAATGGGCAAGTTCTCACAATATTAGCGTATACCACACAGTAACTCTTTTCTTCATGAAGGAAATCCCAGGATGATGCAAGTTTTTACTTCCTCAGGAGCCTTGGTTCCAGTGACTTTCATTCATCTCTGAAACCTGAAGGCTGGATTACTATAATGGGTTTTATCCAATGATGTCCATCCAGCAGCAGAACAGACACTGCTAGTGTAATGGATTCCTCCTCTCCCCGGAAGCCCCCTGCATACCCTCCAGATTTGCTCTGGAAGCTTGGGGGGTTGCAGAGAGAAGGGAAGACCTGCTCATTTGATGTTGGGTGGAACACATTGTGCTTTATCTGGGCTTGATGACTGATGAATGGGACAACATTCCTCCTGACGGAGCTGGCTCAGAAAGAGTGCACTTTGCCAGCATTTGCTCAGGCATCCTCTTACCTTCTTGGAACAATTTAAAGTGCCAATTTGGACATATAGCGGCCTAAATAGCTTGGGCGCTACATAACTTGAGAGACCACCTTCTCCTCTGTTTTCCATCATCATCTTTAAGGTCATCGAAGAGCACTTCCTTGGCTATACCATGTTTTCACCAATGCATATCACCAGAGCATGAAGATTTGATAGATATGCCAAAGGTGTGGAACTACCTTTCATTAGTATAGGCACCGCTCCAAACCTAAATGTTTTAGGTGGGAATTGCAATCAATTGCCTGAAGTTTGCTTTCAGCATCCAGGGTTAAGTATGTGTGTAGTGATCTAATAGATGTTATATCTATAGGGTTTTTATTGCATTTTTATGTCAATAGCCTTGTGAAAAAGTCCACAAAAGCCCACAACAATTTTTATTAGTCTGCCTACCCACACATACATGTGTCAGTAATTTGTGGCACATTGATGGTATGGGGGGGGGAGGGAAGGGAATGTAAAAAGGGACCAACAAGTGGTAGAGGCAAGTTAGGGAGTTTGGAATATGAACTTACCACATTCACCCCAATATGAGTGAGGTCCAATTTTTTCAGAATTCAGGCTGAGCTCATTCTGGGGTTTGCCCCTGTTGTTGCGCCATCGTCAGGACATGACATCATCAAGAACACAGCTTAGCTTTTGAATGATGAACCAGGCTTGTAGGTTATTCTTATTCACCATAGGTGACTAGGCAAGTGTACTTACAAACTTGACCTTAAAGTTGTCATTTTCTCTGACCTCTAGGAATGGGGTGAGCTTGAAATTGAATCACTAATTGCATAGTGAGCATAGTGAGAAGTTAGGAAACAGTCTCTAACAACACCTCTGTGGGTTGTGGGAAATAGTGGCTAATCTTTTTTTTTTTTTTTTTTTTTTGTATATAGGTCAATCTATTAGGCAGATTTGAATACAGAAGATCCTCTGTCATTTTAAAGGTTGGACTTTTTGACCATTTTTACAGGTTTTGTAATCTTCCGTGTTGCAAATTCCAAGGGGTACAAAACTGTTTGCTTTCATTTGTCTGTAAAAATGCAAGTCCTTGAAACTATTACTTGATAAAGTTGTTTGGTTTGATATAAATGGTTGTCTACAGATAAAACATAGGGTGCTTGTGAATTGAGAGACTTCAAAGCTTTAGATGAAACTGTGCCTAAATGAAGCCTAACTTCCTGTGCTTTTAAAATGCTACAGTACATCATTCTTATTATTTCCTGGCATAACCACATACAGTATGCCATTAAAGTGCGGGGGGGAGGGATGATTTATTATAAAATAGTTCTAAGTAAAGAAATGTCCATTGAGGATACAATAATTGTTTTCATTTTCCTTTCCCCAGTGCCAGTGGAATCATAAAATGCTAATAGATGCAAATTATGCATGATCTTTAATGCATACTAAAGAGAAACCATTTGAAAAAGAAGGCACTTTTGGTTAGTGATTTCCCATAGTCTCCTCACATTATTTTGATTCAGGTTCCATAACACCATTGCAATGTTCACCATCATGTTTTTATGTGTGTGTATTTAACTGACCAGCATCTGACAAGCTGCAACAATGGTACATTCCTGAAGGTCGTCGTATTATTATTATTATTATTATTATTATTATTATTATGAGGGCGGGGGACCCAAACAAATATTTGACTCCAGATAAATTCCACAAGGAAATCTTGGCAAGAGAAAACAAACATTGCCCCAATAGAAGAGCCACTCTGACTTGAAGAACAGAAAATTGAAATACATGAAAAATCAATGAGGTAATAATTAAATTGTGGAGCCCACTATACAGTGGCCAGTGCTCAGCATGCATCTGTTAATGTATACTGGGAGCTGGGGTAATCAGCAGTGAAAGGAGAGCAGAGAATGGCTGTCACTCGGAAGCTAATTTCATGATCAGGCTCTTTGAAAACACATACCTGCTACACACACTTTCTGGAGAGATATTTATAGGAGGTTAAAGATACAAATTAAAGTCCAGGAGACGATACATTCCTGATTACCCAGCATTCTTAAATCAGCCTTTTCCCCAGTCTCACACCTGGGCCTCAGCTGCAGTGTAGCTGTCATTTATGCTATCCATGGCACAGGATTGATGACAGTCATTCGCTGATGAAGCTGTATACATCATTTCTGTCCGGGCTGCACTGGCCAGATGGACCCTGACCATCCATCGCCTGTCAGGGACGCATCTGTTCACACTGCTGCTAGGGGTACTAACAAGTCATTGGCTTTCCAAAAAGGACAGTGTCAGCTGCATAGGGCACCACATTAAAAAAAAACCTCTTCTTGGGTTTCCCCTCCCTCCTTTCTTAATAAAGAGAGTAGCATTGAACAGCTCTTTACCATGTTAAGGCATCATAACAGGAATCTGAGATGAGCAGAGAACTGAAGCTGCATAGAATCTGAGGCTTGCCTCTGGATAATTTTTTCTGCTTTCCTTTGAGGGAGCATGGAAACATGTATTACAGGCCATTCTGTATCATGTTTGCTCCTAACTGTCTGTCTGTCTGTCTGTCTGTCTGTCTATCTATCTCTTTTAATGTCCCAACTTCTCCTTTTTTAAAACAAGATTTAAATTCTAGTTAAAACAAAAGCACAAAATAACTGAGTATTCAGTAGTGAACCCGCACCTGCATATAACACTGGCTACACTTTTGCAACAAAGGGGAAGAGCGTTGTTGTATGCAGGGGATTTCAGACACACTCCTCCCTCTGTGTATGCACATTCCCTCCCCCACAATTATGGCACAAACAACAGCTTTTTATAACACACACTGCAACTTTGTAGCCAGCATAAACTTCCTGAAGAGGAGACAAAAGCTGGCATCATTTAACATAAGCACAAGGCCTGCACATGCATTTGTCTGTGTAGAAATGAATATGTGGAGGGAGGGGGCGATCATGCCCACACGCATGCCCTGTAACCAACCTCCATGCCTTCATCCCAACCTGTGACCGAGCCCTTGCACATACATGTTGTATGGCAGGTGTGAGGGTGTCACCACTCTGAGCTCTGAAGGACTGAGGGACTACTACTACTACAGTGGGGTAAAGTAGCGGTGCAGTTATTGGGCTGTATCCAATGCTGACCGTCTGCCAGCAGAACAGAACCACCACCACCCAGCAGACTGGATTTCCTATTCTACCGCATTCCCATGTGTTTCTCCCCCAAAAAAATGCACTGGAGGGTTGGGAGACCCTTCAGAGCAGATTTGGGGCACATGGGGAGCTGCAGGGAGGAGGAAAGCAAGGGGGGAATCCTGTTGCATGAGTGGAAGCACCCACTCATACAATGTTGGATTTCAGCCATTGTTACCAAATCATATTTTTTTTTTTGGCATTCAAGCGTGTAGCAGTCTTTCCTCTTCCAGGAGTCAGGTGACATGGAACTGTTACCAGCCAGCCCATGAGCACAGAAGGTTAGGCAGGTGGAAACCAGGTGTCAAGGTTCCACTACTGCAAGGACCCCTTGATCTGCCCTTTGGGAGATCTCTGCCTCTTCCCAAAGACCCAGTGCTTTGCCTGCTTCCTCCAGTAACGTGGGTGAAGGCTTTAGGCGTGGTGAATAAGTCACTCCAAACTCCAGGGTACACAACAAACTTTACTTATAGTAGTAGGGAAATTACTTACCGTAATAGAGTGGTTTTAAATCAAAAGCAGGTATGATAAAATAAAACAAACAAACAATGTTCTCTAGTTTCACTTCAGTCTACCTAATTCCTGTGCAGTTAGCCAGCCAGTTTCTCTTTCTCTCTCTCTCTGCTTCTCTCTCTGCTGTTTCTCTCTGCTGCTCAGCACACACTCTGCCTGCTAGCTGACCACACCCCACATATATAGTCTTCCCAGGAATGGAAGG
Source organism: Shinisaurus crocodilurus (assembly GCA_021292165.1). Taxonomy (NCBI): domain Eukaryota; kingdom Metazoa; phylum Chordata; class Lepidosauria; order Squamata; family Shinisauridae; genus Shinisaurus; species Shinisaurus crocodilurus. Next base: position 152,962,033 of record CM037876.1, read on the forward strand.
TTATAACCATGTGACCTTGCACTGGAGAACTGATTCTAAACTTCTATTGGGTAACTTAAAACTCTCAAACTCCCCCTCCCATCGTGGAGTGTTTGGGCCTTCAGGCTTCAACAAACTGAAGCCTGTGTAGGCCTCAACAAACCCAATCCTGTGTAGGCCTCAAACCCTCACATCTTCCCCTCCTTCTCCTCAAGTGGAACAATTTCCCTTTTACAGAAGAGAATTGTGAAACGTTAACCTACACAAACAGCAACTGTTTTTTGGTTATTTCCTAGACAATGCATCAGCTATCACATTCTCCTTCCCAGGCACATGTTCAATGTTCATTTGGAATTCCTGCAATTTCCAAGACCATCTCTGAAGCTTGGAGTTGGTATTTTGCATTGTTTGTATCCATTGCAAGGCATGATGATCAGTCCACAAAGTAAACTCTTGTCCAAAAACATAAGGCTTGAGCTTGTCCAGAGCCCACACTACTGCCAGACATTCCTTTTGGATCGTAGACAGGTTTCTCTCCCTGGGTAGAAGCTTCCTACTCAGGTAGGCTACTGGGTGTTTAACAGAGTCATAGTCTTGTAACAATACTGCACCTATGCCAGTCTCAGAGGCATCAGTAGCTACAATAAAGGTTTTTTCAAAGTCAGGTGCTCTCAACACAGGCTTTGAACTTAAAATGTCCTTTAGTCTCTCAAAAGCTCTCTGACATTCATCAGTCCACACAATTTTGTCAGGTTTACATTTCTTGGTTAAATCAGTCAAAGGTCCAGCAATTTCACCAAAATGGGGAACAAATCTCCTGTAATACCCAGCAAATCCCAAGAATGACCTGACCTGTTTCTTGGTTGTAGGTACGTCCCAGGTTCTGATAGCTTCAACCTTGTCCCATAAAGGTGTAATATGGCCATTTCCAACCCTGTGTCCTAAGTATACTACCTCTGGCATTCCAAACTGACATTTGCTTAGTTTTACAGTTAGACCCGCCTCACGTATAGCCTGCAATACCGTTCTTAGGTGTACCAAGTGATCCTCCACATTTTCACTAAATATGGCTATATCATAGAATCATAGAATCATAGAAAAGTAGAGTTGGAAGGGGCCCACAAGGCCATCGAGTCCAACCCCCTGCTCAATGCAGGAATCTAGGTCAAAGCATCTCTGACAGATGTCTGTCCAGCTGCACCTTGAACGCCTCCAGAGTGGGAGAGCCCACCACCTCCCTAGGTAGTTGATTCCATTGTCTTATTGCTCTGACAGTCAGGAAATTTTTCCTGATGTTTAGGTGGAATCTAGGTTCCTGTAACTTGAGCCCATTATTCCGTGTCCTGCAAACTGGGATGACCGAGAAGAGATCTTTGCCCTCCTCTGTGTGACATCCCTTCAAATACTGGAAGAGTGCGATCATATCTCCCCTCAGTCTCCTCTTCTGAAGGCTAAACATGCCCAGTTCTTTCAGTCTCTCCTCATAGGGCCTTGTTTCCAGTCCCTTTATCATCCTTGTTGCCCTCCTCTGAACCCTCTCCAGTTTGTCTATGTCCTTCTTAAAGTGAGGTGCCCAGAACTGGACGCAGTACTCAAGATGAGGCCTAACCAGTGCCGAGTAAAGGGGAATTATCACTTCCCGCGATTTGGAAGCTATACTTCTATTAATACAGCCCAAAATTGCATTTGCCTTCTTTGCAGCCACGTCGCATTGCTGGCTCATATTCAGTTTGTGATCTACCACAATTCCAAGATCCTTCTCACTTGTAGTATTGTTGAGCCAAGTGTCCCCCATTCTGTAACTCTGCATTTGGTTTCCTCTCCCTAGGTGCAGCACTTGGCATTTATCCCTATTAAATTTCATTCTGTTGTTTTCGGCCCAGCGCTCCAGCCTATCGAGGTCACTTTGAATTTTGTTTCTGTCTTCCAGAGTATTAGCTGTTCCACCCAACTTTGTGTCATCTGCAAATTTGATAAGCATTCCCTGTACCTCCTGATCCAAGTCATTAATAAAAATGTTGAAGAGCACCGGGCCCAGGACCGAGCCCTGTGGTACCCCGCTCGTTACCTCTCCCCAGTTTGAGAAGGAACCATTGATAAGCACTCTTTGAGTCCGATTCTTTAGCCAATTGTGGATCCACCTGATAGTTGTTCCATCTAGCCCACTCTTAGCTAGCTTACTAATCAGGATATCATGAGGCACTTTGTCGAAAGCTTTGCTGAAGTCCAGATATATAATGTCCACAGCATTCCCACAGTCCACAAGGGAGGTTACCCGATCAAAAAATGAGATCAGATTAGTCTGACAGGATTTGTTCTTGACAAATCCATGCTGGCTTCTAGTAATCACTGCATTGTTTTCAAGGTGCTTGCAGACTGACTTCTTTATAATCTGCTCAAAAATCTTCCCGGGGATTGATGTCAGACTGACTGGCCTATAGTTCCCAGGTTCCTCCTTCTTGCCCTTTTTGAAGATGGGAACAACATTTGCCCTCCTCCAGTCGTCTGGCACTTCACCTGTCCTCCATGATTTCTCAAAGATAATAGACAGTGGTTCTGAGAGTTCTTCTGCCAGTTCCTTTATTACTCTAGGATGCAGCTCATCAGGCCCTGGAGATTTAAACTCGTTCAGAGTAATCAGGTGCTCCTTGACCATTTGCCTATCAATCTCAAGCAAATGGTCAAGGAGCACCTGATTACTCTGAACGATATCGTCGATAAAGGCCACTGCAAATGCACTTAATCCATTTAACAATTGATTGATTAGCCTCTGGAAGGAGGCAGGACTGTTCCTCAATCCAAAAGGTAATACGTTAAATTCGAATAACCCATCAGGTGTGACAAACGCTGTTTTGGGTTTGGCAGCTTCATCCAGGCTCATCTGCCAAAACCCCTTGCACAAATCAAGAGTGGAAATTATTTTAGCAGCTCCCAACTGATCTAAAAGGGTATCAGTTCTTGGCATGGGATATGCATCGGGCTTGGTTATCTTGTTTAATTTCCTGAAATCAATACAGAACCTGATGGTGTTATCTGGTTTTTTCACCAGGATCACTGGGGCAGCCCAGGGGCTCAAAGAGGGACTGATTACTCCTAACCTTAACATCTCTTCTACCTCCCTGCGTATGTCTCCCAGCACCTTTCCATTTACCCTATAAGGGAGTGACCTTATGGGGAGATTGTCCCCTGTGTCAATGCTGTGTACAGCCAAATCTGTTTTCCCTGGTTTGTTCTGAAAGACATCAGAAAATTCTGTTACCACTGACAGTATTCTCCTCCTGTCCTCAAGGTTGAGTTGTTCTGACCATCTTAGCTGGTCTGGATTGCACTCTTCTAACCAGTGGTCTAAGATGTCTACTATCTCTTCTCCCCCTGTCTCTAGGTTTTCTTCTGGGACCTTCTGCACCTGTAAAACTACTCCACTCCTCTCATAGTGTGGCTTCATCATATTTACATGTACTACCTTTGGTCTTTTTTCAGATTTTTCTTTAACCACCACATAGGTTAAATCATCCATTTTCTCTCTGACTGTGTAGGGGCCTTCCCAAGCAGCCTTAAGCTTGTCTTTGCGCAGAGGAAGAAATATCATTACCTGATCCCCTACCTCAAATACTCTAGAGCGTGCCTTTTGATCATACCAGAACTTTTGCACCTCTTGGGCTTTGGTTACATTAGCTTGAACTAGTTTACAGAGTGTATCTAGGGTTTGACTAAGTTTTAACACATAATCCACCACTGAGGTTTTGTTTTCTACGAGTTTACCTTCCCAGTTTTCCCTCAGGAGATCAAGAGGGCCTCTCACTCTTCTGCCATACAACAGCTCGAAAGGTGAGAATCCAGTTGATTCCTGTGGAACTTCCCTGTAGGCAAAAAGTACGTGTTGCAGTTTGTCATCCCAGTCATTTGGGTGTGTGTTTACATAAGCTCTAATCATTCCTTTGAGTGTGGCATTAAATCTTTCCACCATTCCATTGCATTGTGGGTGATAAGGAGTGGTTTTCAAGTGTTTTACCCCACAACACTTCCACAGGCATTCCATTATCTTGGAGAGGAAATTTGACCCACAATCTGTTAAGATTTCAGAGGGAAATCCAGTTCTGCAAAAAATAGTTAGCAAAGCCTCAGCTACAGACGGAGCATCTATAGAGGCTAGTGCTACAGCTTCTGGGTATCTTGTGGCAAAATCCACCACTGTGAGGATGTACTTTTTCCCCTTGTGGGTGGGTTTAGTGAAAGGCCCTACAATATCCATGCCCACTCTAAAGAAAGCTTCTCCTATAATAGGCAGAGGCTGCAAAGGGGCTTTACTGTGATGCCCTGCCTTCCCCACACGCTGACAGGTTTCACAAGACCTGCAGTACTCTGCTACTTGCTTAGCAATTCCAGGCCAAAAGAAGTTCGCCATGAGCCTTTGTTTAGTCTTGTTTTTCCCCAAGTGTCCTGCACAAGGCACATCATGGGCTAGTTCTAGCAACCTTAGCCGGAATTGGTTAGGTACTACCAGTTGCTTTAGTGGTTCCCAGGTTAACTCTTGGGTTTTTGGTAACCACAGCCTATACAGCAATCCTTTCTCCCAAATAATCTGCTCCCTTCTTTCCTCAGAGAAGGGTTTCTCTTGAGGGAGAGCTACTCTTTTCAGAGGCTCCAAACTGGGATCACTGAGGACTCCCTGCTTGAATTCCTCTACTCCTCTCAAATCAGGAAAAGGGGTCTCTAGCGCCTTTCCCTCTACAGAACCACCTGCCTCGGTTGTTTCACTGGCTTTCAGGTCTCCAGGTTGCATGGAGGCTTGTTCTGTTGTTTCGGTTTGGGGAGGGTCTGGGGTTGGTTTTGGACCTTCCAGAATCACTGTGGGTTGTACCTCTAGTACCTTTTCTTTTACCCCATCAGCTTTTACCTGGTCCTGTCTTGCAGTTTCCTCCCTTTCCTTTTGCTTGCGGGTTACCACACATATTTGAGCTTCTGGTCCCATTATATCCTTTCCCAGAATGATAGGGGCAAATTGGGTTGGAGGTTCCATCACCCCAACTTCATACAGACCCCTCCATCCCCTCCATTCTATGGATAACCTTGCTACTGGGACTTCAAAGGAGGGACCATTCACTCCCTGAATCTCAATAGACATTCCTGGTACCAAATCTTCAGGTCTCACCAAATCTGCTCAGATCAGAGAAACATCAGCTCCAGAATCCAACATTGCCATAACGGTCTTATCCTTTACATAAACAGGTTCTTTAAACTGATTATTAACCTCTTCCCTGTTGGTGATCACAAATCCACAATTATAAGGTTTTTTTATGCTTGCTTCACCTTGTGGCTTGGATTGTTCGGGTTTAGGACTACCTGGTTTAGCTGGTGTTACCGCTTGTAACTTGGGGCAGCTACTCTTGATGTGGCCTGTCTGACCACACGAATAGCAGGCACGGTCTCTGGGGTGAGAAGGATCAAAAGGAGGTTTTTTGATCTCCTTTTTACTTGGGGCTTCCCATTTCCCCCTCTTCTTCTCAGACTCAATCCTGGGGCTTAACCCTTCCCGGTTTTCAATCAGTTTGTCAGCCATTTCTGCAGCTTGGTTTACAGTTTCAGGATCTTTATCCTTAACCTTCAGTTTTATTTCTCTGGGCAACCGAAAATAAAACTGATCCAGGGCCATAAGCTCTAACACCTTTTCCCTGTTGTCAGCTTTTGCTTCATCCACCCATTTTAATAGCAGGTTTTTTAATTTTGTTGCAAACTCTACCATAGATTTACCTGGTTGAGGTGTTAACCCTCTGAACTTCTTCCTAAAGTGCTCAGGGCCTAACCTGAACCTTTTAAACATGGTTTCTTTGAACTGAGCATAGGAAACAGCCTCCCCCTCTGGCATGCTATTATAAATCTCTGCCAGCTCCCCTTTGATTAAATTAGGCACAAACTTCATGTAATCACCCTCCTGCAATCCCCACTTCTGTGCTGCCCTTTCAAAAGTGGTCAGGAACACTTGTGGGTCTTCTCCTGGAGTGTATGCTGTGAAGTCCTTCGGGGTAACTCTGACAGGCTGCTCCTCTTTGATTTTCATCATCCTTTCCTCGTGTCTGCGTTGCTCTTCCTGGGCCTGAAGTTGCTCTTTCTGGGCCTGAAGTTTCTCCTGGTGCAGCTTTTCCTCATGTCTGCGTTGTTCCTCCTGCAGCTTTTCCTCAGTGTCTGCGTTGTTCCTCTTGCAGCTTTTCCTCGTGTCTGCGTTGTTCCTCTTGGGCTTTCAGTTGCTCCTTCTGGGCTTTCAGCTGTTCCTGCTGCAGACGAAGTTTTTCCCATTCTAACCGGGTTTCTTCTTCCTTCTGCTTTGCCCCTAGCCGCAGTTCCTGTTCACGGAGCTCCCATTCTTTTGTTTGGGGTCCAGCTACGCTAGGGCCAGAGGGTGCATCTCCTTCTATTGCCGCCTGGGAGATCAGTATAACTTTTAGTTCTTCTGCTGTTTTCTCCTCCCATGGCAAATTGTCCTTTTTACACTGCTCTATCAGGGCAGTTTTATTCATGGAGAGATACTGGCTCATCCTACTTGCCTCACTGGGTCCCTATTCTGCAGTCCTGAAGTTAAAACACACACACTGCTTTTGCCAGCTCTATTAGTAAAACCCTCTTTTACTGTTTGGAGTGCTTAATCTCCCTGTTCAGGATCGCTCTGCTGCCACCATCTGTCAAGGTTCCACTACTGCAAGGACCCCTTGATCTGCCCTTTGGGAGATCTCTGCCTCTTCCCAAAGACTCAGTCCTTTGCCTGCTTCCTCCAGTAACGTGGGTGAAGGCTTTAGGCGTGGTGAATAAGTCACTCCAAACTCCAGGGTACACAACAAACTTTACTTATAGTAGTAGGGAAATTACTTACCGTAATAGAGTGGTTTTAAATCAAAAGCAGGTATGATAAAATAAAACAAACAAACAAACAAACAATGTTCTCTAGTTTCACTTCAGTCTACCTAATTCCTGTGCAGTTAGCCAGCCAGTTTCTCTTTCTCTCTCTCTCTGCTTCTCTCTCTGCTGTTTCTCTCTGCTGCTCAGCACACACTCTGCCTGCTAGCTGACCACACCCCACATATATAGTCTTCCCAGGAATGGAAGGTTATAACCATGTGACCTTGCACTGGAGAACTGATTCTAAATTTCTATTGGGTAACTTAAAACTCTCAAACTCCCCCTCCCATCGTGGAGTGTTTGGGCCTTCAGGCTTCAACAAACTGAAGCCTGTGTAGGCCTCAAACCCTCACACCAGGGATAGGACCTTTTTGTTGGTGATCTTTTTGTTGGTATCCTAGTTGAGGAATACCCCTCCAGGGTCAGTCAGCTAGTGCCCACTTTGTTAGCTGGTAGAGTCAAGATGAAGAAGACAATGTTATCCTTCTGAGCTTTTAATGGCTTGCATTTTAAATTGGTTGCTTTTATTGCTTTATCATTGTTCTTATGGCTTGCATTTTAATTGGGTGGGGAACTTTTTATTTTTTATTTTTAAAATTGTCCTTAAACTTTGTTAGCCACCTTGGAAGCTTTTATACTGCAATGCAAGATAATGAATATTTTAAATAAATAAAATTATTCAGGTGACTGGAGTCACCTCCTTGGTTTAATGATCGTTGACTTGAGTGAGAAGTGGATTGCATCACGTGAAATAGGCATTTTGAGCTTTCCACCCACCCCCACTTTTCTTAACTTAATCACAACCATGTTGGTACAGCATGTATGCATATTTATTTATACTATTTATAAACTGCAGCCTTTGCCGAAAAGCAGAGGCATTTATCTAACTAGTATGGTGTAGTGTAGAGAACTAGTGTAGCAGAATGTATAAGAGTTTGCATTGTAGGCCAAGAAATCCCTAGTTGAAATCTTGCCTCAGTTATGAATGCACTTGACGCTATTAGGCAAGCCACTGTTGTTCTTCCTGAGCTTGCTGTATTGGAATAATAGTAAAGATGATGATGATGTGTTACTTTTTATGCCACCCTCCCCCTAAGGAGCTCAAGTCACCATATATGGTTCTCGCTTCCCATTTTATCCTCACATTAGCCCTGTGAGTAGGTCCCCCTTTACATGTGGAAGGTGATAAGAGTGGTGACGGGGTGGAGCTAGAGTGCTCATCCCTGCTCACCCTCAATGCATGTAGACCCCACATGCTTTTTGCCACATCTGAAGAGGGCTCCAGTGACTGGTCTAAGGTCACCCAGTAAACTCCCTAGTTGAACGGAGATTTGAATCTCAGTTTCCCTGGTCCTAGTCCAACATTAAACCACTATATTGGCTCTTGGGTTCTCCTAAATAATACTACTTCTAAAAGAATTACTGTGGTAATACTTGGACTCAGGGTCTTCCAGTGAGGCTGAACGGTGGGAGATTTCAGAACAGACAAAAGAAAGTACTTCTTCACAAAACAACAGTTAAACTAATGAATTTGCTACTGCAAGATGTGGTGAGGGCCACCAGGTTAAGATGGCTTTAAAAGAGGATCAGACAAATTCATGGATGATGGGGATATTTATTTATTTATTTATTTATTATGTGTTCAATCCACCCAGTAACAAGCATTCTCTGGGTGGATTACAAACAGCTTAAACAACAAAATACAATACAAATATTTAAAAGAATAAGAGCCAAACTACACATTACACTACATGCGTAGCATGTAGTGGAAGGTTAGCTTTTTTATTTACTCTACTGTAAGTATTTATGGCCCCAATTTGGATTGGAACTGTACAACAAGAGGGGAGGATTAAAACTCCCCACTGATCCCCCCATCCCCTCCAGGGTGGGGTATTTTAAAAAGTGGGGGGAAGCCTCCATTGATGCCAATGGAGATCAGGATAGTTTCAGGAAAAAATGGTGGTGGGGGAGGTTTAATCCCCCCATTTCACAGTGGTCCCAATATGCATCAGGAGTAGGACCCCTGTACGTTTATACTAGCATAAATACAAAGCTATACATCAGCTACACAATTAGTGTAACGTGTGGTTTCGCTCTAAGATACAGTACAAAAATCAAACAACAGAGGGATATATCTATCTATCTAAAATTATTTAGAGGCCGCCATTAAGGGTGGTACACTTACAAAAATATATTCACGGCCATTTAAAAAATCTAAAAATAAGTCCCTAAAATACCTGGGAGAAAAGCACGGTCTTTGCCTGGTGCCCAAAAGGCAACAATGTTGGTGTCCGGCCATCAGTGGTAGTGTTGGCTCTATGTTACCTTAAGAATCATATGTTCTTAATGTCAATGGAATCCTTTGAACACTCTGCAGCATGAGATAAACACCAAACATCAATTATTATAATCAAATTATTCAAGGCAAGTAACTCAGATATCTGCAATTGGGCACAGAAATGGAAAGTGTGATAAAAGGTTACATGATATTACAGACTGGTACTGGGGACAGATCAGAGAAAGGCACAGACACTCACAGGCCTACTGACCACAAATGGAAATGGACAGACAGCAAGTGGAAATAAAGCACATTCCGTAAAGCCTTCCCCACAAAGCAAACCCGAGGCTCCCACAAACCACTGGATACTGATTTGCTTCTACCTGTGCGAGGCTGATGTAGCAGTTTCCATTTGCAGAGATTTATTGGGCTGGGCTGTAAGAGAAGTAGAAAGGATTCACTCTTTGTTCCTTATTTTTTTGAAACAATGTGTTAGAAAAACAAGACACTGAGTCAACAAAAATGTGGTTGATCTATGAAGAGTGAAGGCTATAGGATACAACTATGAAAGAATGATTTTGCTATGTGTTGATCAAGTGAGTCTTGGGGAAGCGTGCACCTTTTTTTTCCTTTTCTTTTTTAGCAAATGAAGTTTGTGGCTACTTTATTTTGATTAATATGCTATGATGTTGCCTTTGAGGACAAAGGAGGCTAGTGAAATGGGACAGGCATGACAAAATGGAAGTCAACTAAAGGCCAGCTAGATGAGATGAGTCTTGAGAGATATTACATACAATTGGCCAGCCTGAATTAATTAATTAGGAGTCATCATTGGGTTTTTTTAAAAATCCTCCAGGGTCTGGTTAATGGTGTCATCACTTGACAGAAAATATATAGGCTTGCTAATACCACACAGACTCTACTGGTGATTTAGGTTAATAAGTTGAACTAGGGAGGACTAAACGCATGGAGCTGACCAGATCAAGCACTTAAGTGATCATTCAAGGCTTTGTTTCTGCTTCAATGATGCTTTACAAAAGGCTGATCTCCCTTCTGTTTAGGAAAACTTGAAGCATAATGTTCAGTACTGCCAAACCATGGGAAGCAATGGCATCACATCTTTCCAATGATATGGCAATTTGGATGTTCATCCTGGATGCTGTGAAACGTATGTGGCAAATGAGCCCAGAGAGTTTGAGAAGGTTGTGTGATGCCTTTCCCAGAATATGATAATCTTTGGAGGCCCAAGTGGCTTCTGTGGCAAAAATTAGCACTTCTGTGGCACTTCAGCTGGTGCACCCACCATGACCCCTTATGGACAGGAATAGCCTGGCCACAGTTATCCATGCTCACATCCCATTTGGATTTCTTTAAGGCACTGTATGTGGGGCCCGATATGGCTTACAACCAGCACATTTCAAGGACTGCTTGCCCCCTGCCCCCAATGAAGTTGGAGATCCTCTTCAGTGGCCAGCTCCTCCATTCCAAGATGAGGTGCATGGTGACCTGAGATAGGACCAGTTGTGGAACCCTGTCTTTGGAATGCCTTCCCCACGGAAGCTCACTTGGCACCAGCTCTGATGTCTCTTCAGCACCAGACAAGGTGTTTTTAGTTGGCCAGGCCTTGTTGATGTTTTAATAGGTTTTTTTAAAAATCTTAATTGGTTCTTGTTATACCTGGTTTTAACATCCGTTGTTGCTGACCTGCTGTCTGAATGTTATCTGTGTGCTGTTGTTGTTGTTGCTTTTAAAAATTGGTGGTTGCTGGTTTTTAAAAAAGTGATAATTTTGTGATAATATCAAACATGCTGTGTGAATATTATCTGTGTGTTTTTAAAAACTCTGTTTTTGTTTTTAATAGTGATCCTTTTGTGATAGTTTCAAACATGCTGTGTGAATATTATATGCTGGTGTGTTGTTGGTTTTTTAAAAACTTGGTTGCTTTTTAAAATTGTGATCATTGTTAGCTGCTCTGGGAACTCTTTGGGGTTGAAGAATAGGGTATAAATATATGTATAAGTAAATAAATTAAATGATTGAATCACCAGTATGTAGCACAGCACACACATGCAGTGAGTAAATGCCACTCACTGAACAACTTGCTCTGGTCCCTGACTTGTCCTTATGCCTAATGATGCCATTTGTACAAGTCACACTGCCATGCTGTGAGGCGCATGTGTCTAGAGCTCTTACTAAAGTAGTAGTCTCATGAACATCCTAGACTGGCCAGTTACTTCCTGCTATGCAGCCACATTCTGTGGAGCAAGCTTGAAGCTTTTACGTTCTTGCCATAGAGCAATAACTTCACAGAAACACTAAAGTGTTGTCTAAGGTTTTAAACCACTGTGTATGTGTTTGGCATTAGGATAAGCAAGGATCTGGGAATTCAGCCATGAGTATCTTCCAGTACTAGTCACCTGTGTTCCTAAGCAGTTGAGTTAACCTTTCTTCTAAAAATCCTGATGAGTAACAGAAACTAACCTACCTTTGAATTCTGTGATGATATTATTGGAATACGGTATTTTTGGAACACTGAGCCAGTGTGGCGTAGTGGTGAGAGTGTTGGACTGGGACTCAGGAGATCCGGGTTCTAGTCCCCACTCATCCATGAAGCTCACTGGGTGATTTTGGGCGAGTCACTGACTCTCAGCCTAACCTACCTCACAGGGTTGTTGTGAGGATAAAATGGAGAGGAGGAGGATTATGTACTCTGCCTTGGGTTCCTTGCAGGAAAAAAAAGGCAGGATATAAATATAATAATACAAATATAATAATACCTACATAATTGGAAGTGGACCACAATAATGCAACTGACGTGTAGTTTATTACTTTAGCCAACATTTTGTTGACCCAGAAATGGAAGGATAAATTTCTCCCAATGGCACGGGAAAGGTAATGTGCAACCTGGACAACATTAAGGAGGTTGACTTGACTTCCATCATCCAATTTAGATATGGGAGACTCTCACCATATAGGGTGAGTATAGGATGTTGGTCCAAATTTGGGCTCATGTAGTGGGATCTGAATGGGTGTGCAAATTTCAAAAGTGGGGTGTGAAACATGTATGTGATTTGCAGCTCAATCAGATGCACATTTACTGGAAAATAGTAAGTCTCATTAGGTCTAATGGGAATTATTCCCCAAAAGCTGTGTGTAGGATTGCAACCTAAGTATGATTATTGCATATTTTAAAATTTTATTTATATTTATTTTATCATTACATTTGTATCCCACCTGTTTTCCTCTTGCAAGGACCCCAAGGCTGCATACATAACCCTTGTGCTCTCCATTTTATCCTCACAACAACCCTGTGAGGTAGGTTAGGCTGAGAGTCAGTGACTGGCCCAAAGTCACCCAGTGAGCTTCATGGCTGAGTGGGGGAATAGAATCCCGATCTCCCGAGTCCCAGTCCAACATTCTAGCTACTACACCACACCACCACATTTTATTCTGGAAGTGATAGATAACTTAGTCTGTTTAATGTTTTAAGTAATAAAACAGCATTAAAAGTATCTGCAATGTTGCCAAAATGTCGATCATTTTCTCTATCTTGGCAGCTATCTTTCTGTTACAGCTAACATCGACAGTGAAATCCAGCATCGTCTGAGCTCCGCAAGTGCCGCGTTTTCTCGAATGAAACATAGAGTGTTCGAGGATCGGGATATTTGTAAGAAGACCAAAACACTGGTTTATGAAGCCATTGTATTACCAACTTTATTGTATGCCTGCGAAACATGGACTATCTATAAACGTCACTTCCACCTCCTTGAAAGGTTTCATCAACGTTGCCTCCGGAAAATCCTGCAAATTACTTGGGAAGATAGGCGAACAAATGTCAGTGTACTGGAAGAAGCAAAGACTACTAGCATTGAAAAAATGATCCTTCAACGCCAACTTCAGTGGACCGGTCATGTTGTTCGAATGCCTGACTGCCGTCTCCCAAAGCAGTTACTTTACTCCCAACTCAAGGATGGAAAGCGGAATATCGGTGGTCAATATAAGAGGTTTAAAGATGTTCATAAGGCTAATCTAAAAAAATGCAATATAAACATCGAAAACTGGGAAGCTCTGGCCCATGAACGATCTAAATGGAGGTTGGCCTTTCACAAAGGTTCCATGGACTTTGAAGAAGCCCGAGTGCAAGGTGAAAGGGAGAAACGTGCTAAGCGAAAAGCACGTCAAATGAATCCTTTACAGGACCATCTTCTATCTGGTAACCTGTGTCCTCACTGTGGGAAGCTGTGTGGATCTAGAATTGGCCTCCACAGTCACTTACGGACCCATCGCTAGAGTCTACACAATCTTCTTTAGAATTTCCTCCTTTAATCCCGGAAGACAATCTTACTCGGTCACGAGTGATCGCCTGATGAATGTTTGTGGGGATAGGGAGAGAAAAGAAAAGAAATGGGAAGAAAAGAGTGTGCCCTGGAGAAAAGAGGTACAATGATGGGTCCCCCCCCCTAATACCAGGCAAATCAATAGTTTCACCAAGTGGGCTGTATGCATAAAAATTTTAACCATGAAAGAACTGCCGCTATATTTCGGGGGGTTTCTAAAAGTGTGATAGTACTTTCTACTATATCGTAGATATGGTCTTCTTTTGACATCCTTGTCAAATGTCACTTCCCATAAAGAGCATCTCAAAATATGGGAGATCCTTCCCCAACCTGGTGCCTCCCAGATTTTTTGGACTTCAACTCCCATCATTCCTGACCTTTGGCTATGCTGTTTGGGGATGATGGGAGCTGAAGTCCCAAATATGTGGAGGGTGCCTGGTTGGGGAAGGCTACCATTGTGTATGCCCTCACCAGCTAATGTAAAAGAGCCCTTCCTCAACGCAATGCAATGTTCTTGTGGCCTTGTTTACAGAGAGGCCAGGTGAATCGTGCCTGGCTGAGAGTGCAAAGATTCCTTAAGAAGGAATGGCTCTATTGGTCCACTGGAGAGTGTCACTGCACTGTTGACATTTGTATGTTTTTGAGACCACACTTAGCCACACTCAAGTTGTTATGACTATTAAGCATTTGCAACCCATAGGTCCAGGGGGCATTTCTTAACCCAGCAGACGTAGACCCACCTATTTGACATCGGCATCTCTCCTTGAAACGACAAAAAAACAAACTGTCAGGAAGCTTGACAGATCTCTTGACACTCCTTATTGCTCCTTCTAGCAGTCTAAATGAAGGTGGGGAGCCTGAAACTTGAAATAGCTCTTTCTGTCTATGCAAGTAATTAGAACTTCTGGGGCTTAGGGAAAACCTCAATGATATGTTGTTTGGTGGAAAAAATTACCGCTCCTCATACTTCAAATTGAAATGAATTTGAAGCCAATTTAATTAAAGACAATGGGACCTCTTCATGAAGTCTAGCATTTACACATGCTATTTTTGCTCTGCACTTTACACTTCTCTCATTATGACTCTGACTGGTCTCAGGGTAACAGTAATGAACTAGATTGGCTTTATATTACTTTATAACTAACTATAATAGCTAATGATTGTTTACTTGTGAAGAACTCCACAGCACAGTACCAACACTAATTGAATAAGGCCATGATCCTCAAGTCATTTGCTCCAGAGTAACCCTTTGGGCTTCAGTGGATTCGACCCAGACTTAATCAGAGTAGATATTGAAATCAATGGAACATAAGTTAGCCATGCCTAATTGAAGCCCCATTGATTTAGATGGGTCTGCTATATGCATGACTAAGTCTGGGTCTCACCCAATGACAACAGAGCACAAGGGGATTTGCAGCCTATGCCGCTTCATGCTTGTGTAGGGGATAAAGGTATCCCCCATCTCAAAGATAGTTAAAGGGAGGCACAGGAAAATCCTAACAAAATGAGTTGGTTCATACATAAATCTACATGTACATCACTTTTTCTTTTCTTTTTTCTACATTTGTCGATTATACAGTTGGTGACTGGCAACTGAACATGTGGACCAACTCCACTGAAAAGTACTGCAACATGAGTAGCTCGCATTTCATTACTGCTTTTGAATTCTATCCTGCCTGTAACATTGACGCTTCTTTGTGCTACCGAGCATGCTTTCACAATGCTCTTTGCTATTAAGTGTACTCCTTCTGTTTGTGTTAACATCTTGGTATCATTGTTGGCCTTTGCAGTTAACAGCAATATTTTTGCAGATGTTTCAGTGACAATTGTGTTTGGCTTCACATTCTTTCTATTAAGGGTGACAATATGTTTCCTGCAGACGTAGCAATGAGATGGGGTCATCAAAAAAGTAGGTGTCACTTGTCTATGCACTCTTTTGTTGTCATTTGTTCCTTCTTCACTACTTTCAGAGGTGCCCAGTTTACATACAATTGCACAACACATTGTAAAATGCTGATAGCACTCTCTGTGATATCCATGGGCGTTAGTGTCAAACCCATGTGCTGAAATAGGAGTACATTGCTTAGAATGTTCCTTGCTTTTTTCCAAAGTGTCATCTTCTTTTTTCTTTCCTTTTTTATATTCCAGCAGCTTCTTGTGTCTTTCTTCATTAAGGGGTGCTAGTCTTTCAGAACTGTTGATATTGAGACTATTGTAATGTATTACATCTGTCAATTAACTCATATTTGAAGTTGCTCTTCTCTGCCATTATCACAGTTCACTTGGCACTTACTCAAATCGGTTTTGCATCCAATACCTGCAAATGGAAAATATAACTTTACAAATTGAAATCAATCATGGTATGATTTTTTAAAAAATGCATATGATTCACACACAAAAGGAAGACCACTCTAATACTATATGAAGTAGTATACATTTATCTAAAATGGAAAATAGGCAAGCTACATAACATAGTGTTCCTTGGCCATGTTTTTCTTTCCAAATATGGCAACATTGGCTATTACCAGCATTGGGTAGGTAATGGCTATGTTGGCTGGGGAATTGTAGCCCAACACATCTGGAAGTCACCAAGTTGGGGAATGCTGATGTATAACATAAGATAAGAGCATAAGAAGAGCCATGCTGGATCATACCAAAAGTCTATCTAGTTCAGCTTCTGTTCACACAGTGGCCAACCAGACTCCTGTGAGAAGCCAACAAGTAGGGCATGAGTGTAATAGCACCCTCCTGGTCATGTTCTCCAGCAACTGGTGTACATAGGCATACTGCTTCCAGTACCTCAGGTAATATATAGACATCATGACTAGTAGCCATTGACAGCCTTATCTTCCATGAATTTGTCTAATCCCCTTTTAAAGTCATCCCAGTTGGTGGCCATCACTACATTTTGTGGTAGCAAATTCCATAGTTTAACTATGTGTTGTGTTGTGTGAAGAAGTACTTCCTTTTATCTGTCCTAAATCTCCCACCATTCAGCTTCATGGGATGACCCCAGGTTCAAGTATTGTGAGAGAGGGAGAAAAAACCTTTCCCTATCCACTTTCTCCACACCATGGAAAATTCTGTACCTCTGTCATGTCTTCCCATACTCACCTTTTTCCTAAGCGAAACAGCCCCAGCTGTTGTAACCTTTCCTGGAGATGCTCCAGCTCCTTGGTCATTTTGGTTATGCCTACAGTGATTCAGGCTAATTCACATCCAAAGTGGCCACCCCAAAATTAGGTTTTCAGTTGTCCTAGTAATGTTGTCCCCATGGGGACATGCTATTTACAGTGCTTACACAATGGATATCTATTCAGTGCATGAATACACTTGAGTTATTCTGGAGCAACTGATGAATGGGATTGTAGTCCATTAAAGCTTATGATAAAATAAATCTGTTAGTTGTTAAGGTGCCATAAGACACTCTGTTTAATAATATTATGTGTTTTATTGTTGCATGCCACCTTGGGCGAACTCCTGCCCTGAAAGATATCCAATAAATATTTTAAATAAATAAAGACCCACTTACCTAGTAGCAAGCCCCATTGAACTGAATGGGAATTACTTAAGAGTAGATGAGTAGGATGAGTAGGATGGTGCTGTACATTTGTTGGCTTGAAAATAATCAGTGGTAAACTCTTACAGCAGACATGAGCGTTGATTCATAGCAGAAGTTGAGCCGTCCGAAACGCATAGAAGATTGAAAAGTCGGTGATGAAGTATTATATATTCAAGCAGTACATATATTGTTGTGGATGGAAAAATGATAACCAGCAACATATGGTGGGCAGGGATTGGGGAGAAATTAGTTTGGTTTGCATTTTAATGTGAACTTACCTAATTTTGCACTGTTGAACCAATACGCAAACTGAAACTCAGTTATCCTTCAAAATTTGCATTTCTCTGAATATTGTAATGGAGTTCTCCAGAAAGAAAATGCGTACACAAATGTGTATCTTAGAGAAAAGTGCACACAAAAATGTGCATATTAGTGAAAATAATGTTCAAAAATTCATTATATTAGGGAAATTCTTTCCAAAAATGTGCATATTAGGCAAAATTGTGTACAAAAATGCATGTATTAGGAGAAATGCACACTCAGATGTGTACAAATTGTCACGTAACCGTTTTTCAAAATACATTCTCAGAGTTTGGAATGATCTGAACCAAAGACTGAAAAAATGAGAAACAGATAAGAAGGCTTACCTTTGGAGTAGTCCTAGTTATGTATGCAAGGCCATGTGATATACATTTTGTATGGATAAAACCTTTGAGAAACTCATCTCTGCTGGTTTGAATCAGCTCTCCGGGCAAGTACATACATCACACCTGATCAGATATGGAGCAAATTGCATAGAATCCATACAAAATTATTATTTGTTTCTGAATATATTTGAAAGATGGCACTTATGAAAACTTAACAACAAAAATGTGCAAAGGAACATAAAATTAGGAAAGGACCTGTAAATCTCTCCCATTTAAATTAATGGGACCACAAACGGCTTAGTTTTCGATGAATCATGCACCTGGCACAGAAATATTATCATTATCAAAATGTGCATTATTTCCTACCAATTCCAATGCTGTTTTGCCAACTTCTGCCTTAAAGTGTGCATGTGTGGCGGGGGTGGGGATGGGAATATTGTCAAGTCAGTGAGGCACTGGAGTATTTTTTCCCCACAATATGGGTTCATTTAATTTCTTATTTAAACAACAGAGAGAGGAATCCTATGGTCCCTGGGAGAGCATCTCAGGGACCATGGGATTTTTTGGAGTCTCCCTCCCAAAGCCATAGACACTGCTATGAGCTCAGGAGGAGAACTTTGAATTCTGATTCCTCTCCCCTGCCTCCCTCATAGCTGCCATGGAAAGAACCATGCTTGCTGCTTCCTGAGGTCGCAAATGCAACCTCAGAAGGAGGAAAGGGGGGTGTTTGGGCAGGGAGGAGAGGCCGGGATCTGCTCTATCCTGGGACCTCTCCAATCCTGCCCCACCCCCAGCGGCATGACTCCTTTAAATGAGCTCAGAGGTCCATCTAGAGCAGGGCTTTCCAGCCTTGGGTCCCCAGATGTTGCTGGCCTACAGATTCCGGGAGCTGTAGTCCAGCAACATCTGGGGACCCAAGGTTGGAGAGCCCTGATTTAGAGGAAAATAAAACAAAAGGAGGACAGAGAGGCAGGGCATTGGATACCTGGAAGCCTCCAAGATTGGAGGCTTCCTTCTAAGGGGGGTGCAATCCATAGGACTCTGATAGTAATAGTAATACTCTAATAGCACTCTAATTGTAATGAATAAATAACCCAAACAATTTACTCAAAGTAATATAGAGCACATCAGTCTTCCCCAGGACCTGATGTGTCCTCCAGATGTGTTGGATTACAGCTCCCATCATTCCCAGCAAGCATGGAGTACATTTGCCATTATTATTCTAATAAGGGTGTGTGTGTGTGTGTGTTCTGTATTGTGGCTTTTTGTAGTGCTATTATGAATATTTCCTGGGCTTAAAAAGCTCTAAAATCAATGTATGCTGTGGACACGATTCCTCACTAATGAAGTGCTAACCATACTAAAAGCAGTTAATGCTGTGAAGGAAGTAGCTGCATGCCAGTGTGGTGCTTAACTTAATGTGCTTGGATGTCATAAACTGAATTTCTTACACAGTAGCATCCATAAACTAGGGTAAAATATGTACTAGCTGGAACAAAATAGTCCTGCTACTTCGAAT
>CM037876.1:152983745-153078745 GCA_021292165.1 Shinisaurus crocodilurus
CTTAGCTTACATAGAACAAAGGCCTTTAAATCAGAAAGGGCTTACCTAATAATAATGATGATAATTCTGTGTTTACTATCTTTCCTATTTGAAAAGGTTTAATTGCTATATTGATACACATAGGTATGGAGGGCTACATGTGACATCTGACATAGGTCTGGAGGATTGACCCATGCCCATAATGGGATCCGCAAATCCAATCAGCAAACCTGTAGATTATGGTGACTTAGCAGTTAAATTTTCAAGTTTGTAATGACATGTTTTGGCTGTTTCTCTGGGTATGACTTTCTAGTGGGGTGCTAATAAAGCTGATCCTTTTACTGGGCAAAACTGTACTGGTTACCATAGAAATATCTGCATTTCAAGGAGTATTTCTTTAGGCACTAGCCAGTCAGACATTTATGTATGCTGGCTAAGACAAATTGATTGACTATAAGGAGAAATACACACCAGTAATGGTCAAATTTACAGAACATCACATGAAGAGAGGTACTATAAGCATCAGCTCCCAATTCCCCTTTGGATTGGGGCTTCCTGCAGGTAACTGTTTCTGCATCAACTTGTCTGCTCTGCTCTGCTCTGCCTTCAAAGTCTGCTCTGGTCTGGATTCTAGGACAAATTCATGTGAGGAGCTGTCTGGGCCTGTTGGGCCTTAGTGTTGCCCATTGTGAACTGAGAGAGTGCTCTAGAACAGGTGTGAGCAGAAGGTAGATCTCCAGATGTTTGGGACTTCAACTCCCAGAAACCCCTACCAGCATGGCCAATGGTCAGGAATGCTGGAATTTGAAGTCCAAAACCTCTACTTTCTGCCCAACCCTGATATACAATACATCTCAAAATCCCTCATGACCAGGTATTGCAGGGGACGATTGGCAGTGACACGCAAGTTGCTTTTCAGTAGAGCTTGCCACCATGACTAATCTTTTCATTTCAAATCCCTGATATGCTTCTGAGCATCTCTCCAGGGTTCCACAAAACACTGTCCTGCAGCAATCAATTCATACCATGGTTTGTTGTGTGGTCCTAGTTGTTTGCAATTAGGAAGTTCATCCAACATGCAGGCAGAAGCCCTCCATTCTCCACAGCTAAGCCTGCATGGTATAGGGAAATTACTGGGGTGCAGGGGGGAAAGTGCACTGATTTGGCTCACTTGACAAGGCTTATATAATCCAAAGTCTTGTGAGGTTAGGCCTGAGATCTTATGAGACTAGTGCTTGCTCAAGAGATCCTGCTGCCTAAAGTGGAGGCCATATGCCCCCACCCCCAGGTTAGGGCCAACACTGAAAGTCTTACTGCACTATTCAGACCCCAATTCCTGCTTTGAACCAGTCCCTCTTCATGGTGCCACCTGAAGCAGGTCACTTCACTTTGCCACATGGCAGAGCTGGCCCTGTCATGAGACTTCAAGTGAGAATTGGAAATGCTGAATGCAGCCTATAAAAGGCCCTTAAAAGCTACATGTCAGATAGGTCAGGCAGATAAGCAGTGCAACCCACCCACCACCTGTCCAATGGGAAATGGTTTGTGGCTCTTTCTGAGAATAACATGTACAAAAGTGTACACAGCCATAGCTGAATACTGTAGAAGGCCTATTGGTTGATCTCAAAATGTAGAGTGTTTTGGTATGATCTACTGTTGATCTTGGCCAGCATTCTCCCCTCCCTCACAATCCTGATTGCAAATGCAACTTTACAATGTTATCCATGATCTTGTGTGGCTAACAAAATCTTCTATATCTTATATCCCTTTCTCACTGTCTTGTACAAGTCCTTGAGCGCAGATCTAGCCCTACCACGAAGCAACATGAGATTTTAGGCATCAAAGGACGTTCAATTGTTTGATATGAAAATGTATATATTAATGAGGGGAGGAAAATACAGAGTATCTTTTGAACTTTCTCACACCGAAATGTCTTGGGCTGGCCCCAAATTGAACATCACATTGCCATCTCTACATACAAATAATAGAGTGGTTCAAACAGAAATTAAACTACATAATACTCTGGCCACAATGTCTTCCTATCCACATTGGCTTGAACTCTTCTTGCTGTTGCTGGGTCTGGTGCAATCATCTTCTGAATACCCATGAATGTAGGCATTGTTTGGGCATGCTGCAATAAGAGTTGCACCTGATCAGACAGGTGCACACATCACTAAGACATACAAAGAAGCCTTAGCTGGAAGACTGCTATAGATTATGTCTGTTGGTTATTCACTAGTGTTGATTGCTGCTTCAGATACAGGGAGAGAATATTGGGGATCTTGCCTCCTCTTTTTCTTTGATCCCTGAAAGTTAGCACCTGCAACAAGTCTTCAAAATAGAAATACGGTAGATCTGTTGTGGACAACAATGGAGATAAGTGAAAAATGGCAATATGGACAATCAAGACAATAATATCCACAACCTTTCAAGCAAGTATAAGGTATCTCTAACTGCACATGCTGAGCTTTTTATACAAGTGTGGCAGCCCAAATTATAATAGGGGTTGTTTTTAATTTTGTTTTAAAAAAGGATACTCTTTAGAAAGGAGGGTGATCTTTTCTTCCACTGCCAACTAACTGTCCTATATTTCAATGATTTCTAGGAGCCAGCATGGGTTTATCAAAAATTAGTCATGCATGCTAGACCAAACTCACTTTCTTTTTTGATGGAGTGTCTAGTCTGGTAGATCATGAGAAAGCTATGTTTATAGTATATCTTGATTTCAGCAATGTATTCGACAATGTCTCCCATTCTCATTGTTGACAAGATGGTGACATGTGGGCTGGATTATGTTATTGTAGATGGATTTACTGCTCATTGAAGAACCATACCCAATGAGTGCTCTGCAGCAACCTAGAGCAGGGGTGGGCAAACTTGTGGCCCTCCAGATGTTTTGGCCTACAACTCCCATCACCCCTCATCATTGGCTATGATGGCAAGAGCTGATGGAATTTGTAGGCCAAAACATCTGGAGGGTCGCAAGCTGCCCAGCCCTGACCTAGAGGGAGGTCTAGCAAGGAATGTGACAGAACTCTGTCCTTGGTCCTGTCCTGTTTAAAGTATCTATAAATGATCTGGAGGAGGGTATAGAAGGGGTGCTTATCGGGTCTGCAGATGACATGAAGCTGGTAGGGATATCTAACCCTATAGAAGACAGGATCAAGGTTCAAAATGATCTTGACAGTCTGGAACACTGGGCTGAAACCAACAAGATTTCAACAATGAAATTGTTGAACATGAGCCAACTGTGCACTGCAGCTGCTAAAAAAAAAAAGCGCTAATGTAATCTCAGACTGCATTAACAGAAGCATAGTGTCCAGGTCATGGGAAGTAATAGTTCCGGTCTGTTTTGTGCAAGTCAGTACTGTGCCAACTTCTAGGACCACACTTTAAGAAGGACATGGACAAACTGGAGTGTGTCCAGCGGACGATGACCATGATCACGAGGGACATCCTATGCAGGATGGTTGAAAGAGCTGGCCTAGAGAAGAGAAGATTAATGGAGGCATGCATGACAGCGATCTTCAAATTTATGAAAGACTATCATGTGGAAGATTGGGCAGGATTAGAACCAATGGGTGGAAAGTTAAGGGCAGCCGCCGGCGTGATCACATCACGCCAGTGCTTAATGAGTTGCACTGGCTACCAGTTGCTTGCCGAGCCAAATTCAAGGTGTTGGTTTTGACCTTTAAAACCCTACACGGCTCCGGCCCAGTTTATCTCAAGGAGCGCCTCCAGCAACATCAAGTAGGCCGCTCAACAAGGTCTGCCACGGACGGCCTTCTCCTTATCCCATCAGCCAGAGCAGCCAGGCTGGTGGGGACTAGGAAGAGGGCCTTCTCTGTGGCGGCCCCCACATTATGGAACTCCCTCCCTAGTGACCTTCGCCATGCCTCCTCCGTGATGAGCTTCCGCCGTGCATTAAAAACATGGCTGTTCAGGCGGGAATATGGGGTGGGTTAGGATTTTAAAAGAATTTTTTATACTGTTTTAATTGTTGTATTTTATTGTATTGTTTTATTGTATTATTTTAATTGTACATCGCCCAGGGTGGCGATGTACAATATAATAAATATAATAAATAAATAAATAAATAAAGTTTATGGAAGCAGATTTTGGCTAAACATTTGGACAAACTTCCTAATGGTAAGAGCTGTGCAACACTGGAGTAGACTGCCTTGGGAGGTGGTGGGCTCTCCTTCTCTGGAGGTATTCAAGCAGAAGCTGGGCAGCCATCTCTCAAGGATTCTGTAATTGCATCCCACATAGGAGATCCTGCGTCAAGCAGCGGGGTTGACTAGATGGCCACCTAGCTCCACCCCAATTGTTTGATTCTAATGCCATAACCGATATCCCAAAGCAGCTTAGCCCTTATATGATTGGTTTGGATTCCCTTAACAGACATGCTGATTTATGTCCTCTGTTTACGACATTTTTGCCATTGACTTTAAGTGTCAAGAATCAGGCGTAATAGCAAAAATAAATAAATAACATGAACATTCAAAGCTGCCTTACACTGAGTGAGACTGTTGTGCCACTTAGCACAGCCAAGAAGCACTTTTACGTGCTGTTAATTCCATTGGGAGAGGAAAAACATGGGAAGCTGCCTTATACCAAGTCAGCCTATTTGTCCATCTAGCCCAATGTCATCTACCGGCAGCAGGGGTCTTTCCTGCCACCTGCTGTCTGCTCCTTTTTAGCTGCAGATGCTTGGGATTGAACCAGGGATCTTCTGAAAATAAAGCCTGTGCTAGGAACATCGGAATGCAGGACATGGGTCCATCTAGCCCAGTACTGTTGACACTGACTGGCAACAACGGCTCTCCAGGGTTTCAGGCAGGAATCTTTCCTAACGGGGGATTGAACCTGGGACCTTCTACATGCAAAGCAGGTGCCCTACCACTGAGTCACGGCCCCTGCAATTTTCCTGGGACCTCTCATACCTGTACCACTGAGATATATGGCCACTCTCCTTTAAAATCTGAATTAGTGTATGATTATGTTGTTGTTGTTGTTGATATGCGGCTTTCCCACATAAATGTGCCCAAAGCAGCTCACAACACAAGAATATGTCATTACAATATACACTCTAATACCAGTTCATTTCAAATCGTAATATAGCAATTGAAATCAACTATTCCTTTCCATCATAGTAACGTGATGACATTTAAAATTCATTATAAAATGGGCCATGTCAATGAATAAAACACAGTAGAGGTTGTTGTTATTTTTCTGTTGTTAAGATACATAAAAAACAAAACCAGCAACATGTTCCTCAAAAGGCCCAAATACTGGTCACTCACTGCAGATAGGAATTGCTTCATTTTGCATGATGGCCTTGCTTTTAGAGATGGAAACGTCAATCCTTTGCTCTAACTGTACTTCCTGGCATGTTTTGTGTGTTGTTGTTTTTTTTAATTACTGAAGGTCTCTGTTTCAAACCCACAGATGCTAATTACAAATGTGCAGACTATAGACTATTATTTCCAGCCAACTCATGCTACCAAATAAGAATAAAAGGACAATCCTGAACGTATTTACTCAGATGTCATTGCCATTGATTTCAGTAGGCTTACTCAGAGGTCAGTGAGAACAGGATTGTGTAGCCTCAGAGAATCATATATGTTGTCAGCTGAGACATTCCTTTTCATTCTCACTCTCCCATGCTTTCCACGTTGTTGTTTTGCCAGGCGGTTGTAATACCATTTTTCCGTCTCCCCCCAGCAGGGCATCTTCATACTCAGCAGAAATTCAAGATATGAGGTTGACACACCCCCTCCTCAACCCTGTGCACACACTCACTACGCCATCATGCTGGGAAAAGCTTCACCTGTGGGATTTCTGCTTGCCCTAAAACTTTTAGAGGCACAGACGCTCTAAAGAGCTGGCAACTCTACTAGTCAGCTCTCTCTTCCCTTCCATTGCTCAACAGGTAATGATGTCCTTAATAATTGCCCTTTGAAGGAAACTCCTCATAGGACACTGTCCATATACTTGCATCCATAGCCAACTCACAATGACCATACTTACCTCTCTGTATCAAAAGAATTTTGGCTCATTCACTTTGCCTTCCCTAGCTAAACAGAATATGTTGAAATCAGGAACAATATTTTAATAAGGTTTCTTAGGGTTTCTGTTATTTATTTATTTATTTTTATTTTGATGAGCTTTCTGTTGTTACTTTCAGCTGACAACTGGCACCACATATCAGCCTAGTGAAACTGACCATCAAACCATTTAGTCTACCAAACAGCACTTTTCAGAATTCAGCCCAGCCTTAAATTCCCCAGCTGCTGCCGCCAAATAATATTCACAAAATAATGTTGAAATAAATTAATAAATTTATGGGCCGGGGTGTTTCTAAATCCCTGTGGTTAATGTACGTTTCAAGAAACCGTGCGTGTTAGCCCATTGTATTGCTTCACATTCACCAAATATATAGACTAAGTACTTTCAATTGAATTGGTATATTAATTTTGCTGTTTAGACTGATTTTCTGACACTGCTTTCATAGGGATAATCAGAGAAAGAGGAACAATTTACCAAGATGCCTTCAAGTAATTTTATACTATTATGAGCAATTTAAGCAGGCTACTTCTCACCAATAACTACTGGGTTAATAAAACAAGGGAAATAAGGCTAAATGAACCGATACCTCAACATCTATTTGTTTTCCCCAGGATATTTATTATTAAAAAATAACCGTTTATTAATTATATACTTAGTTCGTGGTATTTCATAATTAAACAGTGAGCCATGTTACACTTGGAGATGGATGCACTTGTGTCTACAAACAGAACAGATTAATGTAATGTTTTGCTACCTTCGACCTTGTATTCTTGAGTCTCCAGATTCTGTGTCACCAAACATAGAACTGTAATAGAGTTGAGGTCTAGCTAATAGTGTGTGCTATTGTGACTGTCATGCTCCATCTTTGTAACTTACTGTGCGAGGTCCCCAAAGTAGTCTGTACACACATAGAAACACGTGCACGAAAAGTGAAAATGAAGCAGAAAAGGCCTTAAAATGGAAATTTCTTCAGTCGACTCATTTAAAACCAATCTCATCTGCAAGAGCAGGGTAGGGATGTTGCAGAAATCCACAACGGACTCAAATGAGTTCTGATTTCTATGAATCCGACCCACAGATTCTGCAGTGGACTGGCTTCTCCCGAGTCGCACGGATCCCGCAGACATGCAGACCGTTTTTTTTAAAGTTTCTGTAATTTCACACAAATTTAGTCATAGAAAAATACAAAAAATAAACACCTATCGAAAATGCGCATTCCCCCCATAGACTAAAGCACCTTTTGGGGTGATTCGCATATTGGGGGTACGTATTGCTTTTTTGGAAGTACGAATTTGCGCAAATGTGTATGAACATATTTGTGCAAAGCCTGATTCTGGCAATGAGTGGATGATGGAATCAAAGGCACCTGAAAATCTGCAAAATGCAGACAGAACGGATTTAACAAAGTCTGCACATCCCTATATCCTGAAACCTCTGGAAAAGCAAGGCTCCTTAAATGCCTCATGGTTAAAGACGCAACGATGAATATCATTCACTAAACCATTTGACTAAAAATGACACTTGGCATTCATATTGTACTTTCAAGTGTTGTAACCATTACAACAACCTTGTAAAGCAGGCCACTATTAGCCCATGTGACTGATGGATGGCTGAAGCTAAGAGAGTGGGGGCTGCCAAAGGCCACCTAGTCAGTTCATGGCTGAGGTGAGATTTGAACAAGAGGCTGCCTCACTCATCGGTTACTCTCTTAACAGCTATGCTATACAAGGTCTCATAACTTGCCTTATTTGTTCATTTGCTGAATTTGTATCCTGCCTTTCCACTAAAAATAGCAGAACAATAAAATACAGATTAAAGCACGGAGTTATAATCAAAACATAAAAATGCATCCAAGGAAAACACATCCAAGAAAAACACAAATGAAATCACATCAATAACAAAGAAACAAGGACCTATCAGATTAAAATGCATGTCATCAGCAAATCAGCTTAGACATCCAAAGCCTGTCAGAATAAAAAATCTCTTTGCCTGCCAGTGGAAGAATGACAGAGATGGGGCTTGTCTGGCCACCCATGGCAGGGAGTTCCAGAGCCTGGGAGCAGCCACTGAGAAGGCCCTCCCCTCACATCCCTGCCAAATGTGCCTCTGATCATGGCAGGATGGGGGGGGGAAATCAACCTCTACCAAGGACTTTAAAATCCAGGCAGGCTTTTGTAAGGAGAAAGCCGTCTTTTAGATAGCCTGGTCCCAATGTGTGTAGATCATTTATAGATCATAATCAGCACTTTGAACTGTGCCCAGCAATGGACTGACAGCCAGTGAAGCCACTGATCCAGGGAGCATCATGCTCCCTACGGCCATCCTAATTAAGCTATCCTGATATCAACATCACAGTGCCAAATGCCATGATAGTGTTTGAGTACGTGGACTGGGTCACACAGGGTTAGATCCAATGTCGTGCGAGCGGATGCCTGCTCATTCCGCCATCCCTCCTGAAGGATCCCTCCCACATCCCCACCACCACAATCTGTT
Source organism: Shinisaurus crocodilurus (assembly GCA_021292165.1). Lineage (NCBI taxonomy): Eukaryota > Metazoa > Chordata > Lepidosauria > Squamata > Shinisauridae > Shinisaurus > Shinisaurus crocodilurus. The sequence goes on from CM037876.1 coordinate 152,992,290, forward strand.
TCAGAGGGTCCCTGGATGGCTAGCTTTCGGCTACCATCCTCACTATTTTCTTGTTGGCAAAGATCTGTTTTATCACACATATTGTGAGCCATACTGAGCCCAGTTCAGCCACAGCTAGGGACGTGCGACCCTGGAAAATGCGTTCCATTTGAGCTCAATGGACTTTCGACACATTTCTGACCCGACGGCCAAAAGTGGACCGAATCGGGGGGGGGGGGAGGTTCAGCTTCTGCGAAATTGCTTGAAATACTTATGCAAACTTGGAGACAAGAACGGCGTATCTCTAGCGCAATTTGCACAAATCGTGATTTGTGCTAATTGCATAAATCTGCACATCGGGGCCAACCTGTTAGATTCGAGTCATCATTGTTCTCACTGTTGTTCTTGTTGTAGCATTTAACATGGGAAGTACGGAAGCACCCTCCTCTCGCTGCATTATGCACACACTCCGCCTTGGCCACCTTGAATTTTCCGAGATCCCGTTTCAGAGTTGTGCAAAATCCAGGGCTCTGCTCCACAATTTGCACAAATTGTGGAACAGAGGCTTGGATTTTGCACAGGTTTCTCCAGCTTAATTTTTATTTTTATTTTTTTACCCAAATCACAGCCTGTTTTAAAAATGGAAGTCAGGCAGAGTTGGCACCAGAGCAGGGTTGACAAAATGGAACCTGTGGGGCCAAGTTGAGAAAATCCATCAGATTTTCACAGACACCCCCCTATCGGCTTCCTCACACATTCCTAGACACAGGCCAAGCACTTTTACATGCCCTTCGTTTCAATGTGAAACAGCAACCTAGGAAGCTGCCTCATCATCATAGCAGTCACAGTATTTGTCCATCTAGCCCAGCGTGGTCTCTTCTGACTGGCAGCGGCTCTCTGCGGTCTCAGCAACGGAATGGTCTTCTTCCCTCTCACCTGCTACCAAACTGAGCCTGGGACGTTCTGCACGCAAAAGACTGCGCTCTGCCGCTGAGCTACAATCTCTCCCCCCCACCCCGAGGAGTTAAAATTACGCCTAATGCTGCAATGGAAATTAATGACACGTCAAAGTGTTTTAATTTTGGCAGGATCATGCCCGTTGCTTATAGCATGTTCTTTGGGGGGTTGTTGTTGTTGTTGTTGTTTTAAGTAAATGGCACCCAAAAATTTAGTTTAAAATTTTAAATGTCATATCAATACTAAATCATTTCATAATCAGATTTCCCCGTATACATCACTGCTTTTTCCTCCATTAACTGCACAGAAAGTCAATGATTATCCTTATGTAGCTGTGCTGATGAAGGTGTGATTTCCCCCTACTAATTTTCCTGCTCTGTAGACATCCCCCCCCCCCATCTAGTACAGTGTGTGTAGGCAACACACTAGAGTTCCTGAAAGAGGCCAAAAATTTCTAGTCCCAGCGAGGCAGGAGGAGGAGAAGGACAAGGACAATTTTCATTTCTGTTCATTTCTATCATCATCATCATCATCATCATCATCATCATCATCATCATCTCCTCCAATAGCTAAAGCTCTCTGGGCAGTTCACAACAATTACGAACCACAACCTTATACAACATTACATGATAGAACATTATCATAAAACATAGTACACAATTTTTAACGTGCAAAATTTAAAACAATTTAGGGCACAATCTAATCAGGATGCCCATAACCCTCCAAACTCAGAGGATGACAGGTGTCCCATGGAGGGTGGGAGGAGTGCAGAGGTGAAGGTCACCTCTGCACCCCTGCAAAGCACTTAGATGGCTGATTTTGGCCGTCTAAGTGCGGCGCTTCAGAGCAGGAGAGAGCAGGAGTGGGAGGGACGGAGGCTGAGGTGCCACCAGGATACCTCATACCTTGGTGGTGCCTGTCTCCTCCCCTCCCTGCCCCCCAAAATGCCCCCCAAAGCCCTTCTCTGAAGTCACTCTTGCGACCTCGGAGAAGCAGCTGGCACAGTTCTTTCCACACCAGTTGCGGGGGGTGGGTGGGTCCAAACGCGGATCCCTAGCTATGAGGTTGGAGCAATTTTCTGGTCTTGTAGGTGGGAATCCAAAACATCCTATGGCCATCTAGATGCTGTCTAGCAGCCATAGGACTGAGCTGCCGAACAGCTAAAAACAATTTCAAGAAACAATTTCAGTACTAGACCTGTTCAAGAGAAGTGACATATATGCCCCATCATATGCCATTAAATGCCTGGGAGTAGAGGACAGTCTTAACCTGGCACTGAAAAGATGTCAGTGTCGGTGCCAGGCAGGCCTCAGCAGGAAGCTCATTCCAAAATTGGAGGGCCACCACTAAGAAGGCCCTCTCCCTTGTGGCCACCTTCCAAGCCTCCCTCAGAGGAGAAACTTGGATAAAGCCCCCAGATGTTGATCGTAGTGTCAGGGTAGGTTCATGCCGGGAGAGGCATTCCATCAGGTGTTGTGGTCCTGAGCCATGTAAAGCTTTATAGGTTAAAACTGGCACCTTGAATTGGGCTCAGAAACATACAGGCAGCCAATGCAAGCAGGCCAGAATTGGTGCTATACGCTCAGACCTTCTGGTCCCAGTTACTAATCTTGCTGCCACATTTTGCACAAGCTGCAGCTTTGAATAGATGCATAGAGCATCTCAGAGATTCCATGGTTGATCTATAGCCAGCTTTGAAGTGCATGAATATACATATAGATAAGTGCATGAATATACATATAGATATAAATATTGATCTAGTGCTTCCCTGTGTTGAATTTTAGATTGTAAGCTCCTTGGAGCAGGAATCTATTCTTTTGTAAAGGACTCTGTAAAGCACAATGCTTATTGATAGCATAGCAAAAAGGTAACAACAACAACAACAACAACAACAACAACAATAATGTTATAGTCACCCCAACTTTTTACCATGAAAATGGCACTCAAGGTGGCTATTATTATTAGTATTATTAGTATTAGTATTGTTAAAATACTTGCATGTCAGAGCAATAGGGAACGGGGTGTGTATAGAATTAAAATTCGACATGAGTGCATCCTCCATGCTACATGGGGTCATGAGTGTGCTTTACTTTTAGGTATGTACACCCAGGAATAAAAAGCAATGTGAAAATTACACTCACAGTCTGGAATGGCCTTGGATGGTCATCAGGAAAGAAATATCGATTTATCTCAATCCAGCAAAGAGATCCATGTGTGGAAGCAGGCTTTTGTGTGTAGCTTCTCTTCAACATACACACGATATATTTAGAACAAATGACAAGCATAATTCAGTGGCAGGACATTAATACTGCATGTGTGTAGGATTGGCGAATCAGTCTATTTCCAAATAGGTGCCACATCATCCACATGTGTTCACCCATAAGTCCATTCCGTCCTGTTTCCAAATTAATCTGCAAATGATTTTTTTTTAAAAAATAAAACATTCATGAAGGTTTGCATTTTAAAATGTTTCCTCTCTCAAATTATGCATCGCTAAAAGTATTTTTCTTTCAAAATACACATTTAAAAATGTACGTTGATACTTCCCTTGAGCCGAGGACTGTCGGGATGTTCAGGAATGACAAAAGCCAGTGGATGGCTAATTTCCAATCTGCACATTTGTCCAGGAGGATCAAGTCCATTGATCAGAATGTGCAAAGACTGAATTGCTCAAGCTTCCCTATATGTGTGAGGCTCCATTTGTAGCAGGGATGGGGACTCGGACTCGAGGACTCGACTCGTGAGTCGGACTGAGTCCCCCCTCTGACTTGAGTCCCACTCGAGTCCCAATATTTTTAATGGGACTCGAGACTCGAGACCAAGGACTCTTCAACATCCCTGGGCTGTGCCAGAAGAAGGAGTGGAGAGAAGTGCGATCACTGGTGAAGATTTTTTTTTTTTTAAATCATTTTCCTAAAATGCAACCTTTCAGACATTTTGGGTTTGGCTGCCTCTGGCTGCCTGTCTGGGGTTCCCTGCCTCCTCTGCCTGCCTGGTCTCTTCTTGACCAGTTCAACAGTTGAATTGTCCAAGACAAACGCCTCTGCCTGCCTGCTTTGGGGTTCCCTGCCTCCTCTGCCTGCCTGGTTATTTTAGGTTTTTCTCCCTGGTCTGTTCTTGCCAAAATCAGTTGCAGAGTTTTGAAATAAAAAGGCATACTTGTGCCTAGAATTTATTTAAGCCACACATCTGAAATAGCCTTATTTTGTTGGGGAAAAACCCCATTGATTTTAATAGGGACTCGTGGAGTCAGCTTTGGGAGTGACTCGTGACTCGTGAGTCACCATTTTGGACCAAGGACTCGGACTCGGACTCGAGACTCAGGTACAAAGACTCGTGATTCGACTCGTGACTCGAGACCAAGGACTCTTCGACATCCCTGATTTGTAGTGCCCAGCATTTCAGCAAGCAGCAGAAGGGGAAAAGGAACTCAGGCCAGCATACGGGTGTGATCATCCCATTATCCCATTTTCATCTCCATGAAAACCTACTGCAAGGGATGGAGAGCCTCAGTCCCAGCAGCCAACTCTGGCCCTCTGCGGTTCCCCAGAAGGCTCCTTCCCCTGCCCCAACCCTTTTCCTCAACCGCCAATCATTTGGTGTTTTCCTGGCTTTTTTGCAGTCCCCCCCTCTAAAAGGATTGAAATGCCTCTCCTAAGGCTTAATTACACGCAATAAGAGATTTAAACTAAAATATGCTGGGATTATTTTTTTTAAAACATTTTGGCCCTGCCCCTTTCTGCCTTCAGTCCCACCTACCACTGGATCATGCCCCCCCCCAAAAGCTTCTGCAAAATGGAATTGGGCCCTCGGGCTGAAATAAATTCTGCACCCCTGGCCTACTAAGAGACAATCTCTTGACCATGGTCACCCAATTAGCTTCATGGCTGAGGAGGGATTTGCATTCAGGTCTTCCTCATCAAAGAGCAACACACACACTACTCGCTTTTGCCACTTTGGGGGCTCCAACTAGACTGTTTCGTATCTCTTTAATATATAAATTGCTCCATCTTTCACTTACCGTATGAATAGGAACCATAGCACTTCATAATGTATTTTATTCTAGGATCATGTTCAAAATTCTGTATTCTAACATAATACCAAACGCTTGGGAGGATAAACAGCACACATTCGAATAAAATTATTATGAGCTTTTAGAGAGTTTCTAGCATGTCCTGACTAAAAAGACAGACACACGGAGAGAGAGAGAGTAACTTTCATTAGCATACTAAAAAGGTAAATATTTGCAGAAGAAAATGTATCATTTCCATGTTCATTTAAAAAAAATATATAGCCATCTAAAAAACTCTGCTTTCTTTAAAGCTGGATATGTGATGACAAACTTGTACCTTTCTTTCATTCTCCTGCTGACATTTTAAACTGCATTTTGTGTTTTGAATATCATTTTCCTAGAGCTACAGTCGTTGTCTGAAGCGTGTGTACAAGTCATGAGCATAATCTCCACATGGGTCACTATCAATTTCTTGCAGTGATCTGGGTAAATTTTAAGTTTTTTTCCATCACATATTTTTTTTTACTGATATGTAGCTTTGTCTGTGGCCCACTAGAGTAAAAAAAGAAGAAGTGCCCCCTTTCTTAAAATCCTGAGGTTATCACCTTCTCTTGTGGCATCAGTGTGACCTAACTAGAGACTTGAGATTGTGTAGAGTGGGCTTGTAGCCCAGTAAACATGGAAATAATTTCACTTCACACATAGAGGCCCAGTTTGGATGTATATATCTTGGCTTAATAAGCCATGATATGCATGAATCTTATGCCTTCCTGTCTTCGTGTCATCCTTGCCCTCCTCCCTACTCAGCAGGCCATGCTAAGCAAGGAAGAAGTCTTCAGTTAGCCATAGTTTCTCAGTACATCTGAACTGGGAAACTATGGTTACCAAGTTCAGAACAAGACAGGATCTTAAACCACCATTTGAAGTTGGTTTAAGGTCTTACCTTGCTCTGGACCAAGTAACCATAGTTTCCCAGTTTGGATGTTGTGGAAAACTATGGTTAATTCATGACTTCCAGGATTAGTCATGAAATACCGAGAAGGGAGGAGGTAAAGAGTGATGTATATTGGCACAAGGATCATTCATATCTTGGCTTAGGAAGCTGGGATATGTACATCTGAACCGGGCCAGAGTCTTAACCAGGGGTTAGCAACTTTGGGCATTTGGGGGCCAGCTTCTGCACTCCCATTGCCACTGCACTGCCAATATCCATGTGCCTATGTTACACATGTGCATAGCATTTCAGGGTCATGCGCTCACCCTCCTCTGGTGCAGCTGTGAGGAGGAGATCAGAAGTATCCACTTCCACTTTTAAATTAATCAGAGTTCCCCATTACATCAAAACTTTGGGAACTTTGGTTAGTTTTAAGTATGCGTTGAGAACAAGCCGGATCTTAAACATGGTTTGATCCTAGCTTGTCTGAACAAACCAGAGTGCAAATTAATCAGAATTCCCCTTGATTCAGACATAATAATGAACTCTGGTTAATTTAACTGCAGCAGTGAACATTTCCTATCTCCTCATGACCATGCCAGGTGAAGAAGGAACATGTGACCCTGAGACTTGTGCCAGCTTGTGCACATAATAGACAACAATGATGATGATGATGATGATGATGATGATGATGATTTTATTTATAAGCCACCTTTTCCCCAGTATTGGGACTCAAGGTGGCTTTACAACATTAAAATTTGTACAATTAAAACATAAATAGGAAAATACAAAAGTTAAAAATATAATTAAATCAGCAATAATATTAAAATTATATAAAATATCAAAGCTAAAGCAACAATAACTATAGGAACAGTGCAAATCCATTGCTTTCTCAAATTTATTAAGTCCAAAAAGGGCCATTGCTCTATTAGTAAGCCACTGAACATTTTCATTGTATATCTCAAAGCTGATATGATATCTGCTTCTGGGAATTTTGCTATAGTGGTGAACTGGTTTGAACTCAAGAATACAGTCTATGACAGGGGTGGGGGACCTCATGCCAAGGGACCAAATGTGGCCTTCCAGGGTTCCCCAGATGGCTGCACACCTTTGGCTCCACCCTCTTTCCCCCAACCACCAATCATTCAGTGGTTTCCCAGCTTTTGTGCAGTTTTTCCTCCCTTCTAAAAGGTTGAAATGCCTCTCCTAAGGCTTAGTTACTAACATGCTGGTATTTTGTGTATTTTTGGCCCCACCCCTCCCACTTTGCCTCCGGCCCTGCCCACGATTGGAATGCAGCCCCCGAGAGCTTCTCCAAAATTGAATTCAGCCCTCAGGCTGACAAAAGTTCCCCACCCCTCGTCTATGAGATCTTAACTGCCATGAAAGAAGCATATTTTTGGCCTTGACGTGATAGTGAATTTAAGGTGAAGATAGCCATGCGTTCTAAAATGTGGTAGAACTTGAAGTAATTTTGTCATACATTCAGTGCAATCCAAGTCATATGTTTTCAAGGCAAAAAATGCATGTTCAAACTCTGCCCGCCGCCACCACCATTTAGATTGTCTCTCATCGCCCTTGTTTCCAAGGCATTACAGCTGCAGTTCTGATGTGCATTAAAAGAGGTTTAATTTTAATAAACAAAATCAAATCACAGATGCGTGCCTCCCTTCTGACTCCAAAACTCCACTTGTCTAGTGGAAAGCACAGCTGAGCTTTGCTGTCAGTAAAGTAAAAGGATTTTATCAGCATTCAGGAGGGAAAAAATGTTCTGTGCCTTCTAACTCTGCAGTCTATGTTCAATCAGCCTACAGCTAATGGAAGCCCTCCAGTGCTAAGCAATAAACAAACACAGTTGGGCAAATAGTCCAAAATCAAATCTAGTATATAAGGTGGACAATACATAGTTAGTTCCATTACAGAACATTCCCCTGGGAACCCGAGCGGCTTCTGAGCCCTTCTCATTACACACCAGCACCATCTGTAGCCAGCCTGAACCTTATTTGGGAATTTATAAAGTACACGGAGAAAAAATAGACTAGGAATCAACAGCCAGAGAATCCTATTTCAAGTTTAAATTTTGCTTGTGAAAGATCATTTGGTTTTAGACTCGGCAAACAGTGGGCCTCATCACTCACAATGAGCTACGCATGTAGCAGGGATTACTTCAGATCAGGGAGATTGAAGGTAATTGCTACTTTCCACGGGGAGATAGCGAGTACTTGTGCTGCTTGAGAGAGAAAGAGATACAGTACAGTGCCGTTATTTGCAACTCTTCTATTCCCCCCACCCCCGTTTCCCCCTCCCCTCCTCCAAAAAGATTGGAGCCATCTTTTCACACTTCCTTTCTCTCTCCATATAAATTATGACTATGATAGAATTTTTTAAAGGGTACTGTATTTCATTGAACACCGTGATTTAAAAAATAATAATAAAAAATCAAGGACAACTCAGACATAAAGGGACTATGGTGACAAACTCAGTGGGTTGGATCCAAAGAGCTGCGTGTGCCAACAGAAAGCATTTGCCCAAGTACACAGAGGACGGGGCAGGGCAAGGCAGGGCCCAGCCTGAGACATTTGGCTGCCTGAGGTGAAGGACAAGGTAGCTCCCCCTCTCCTTGTTCCATGTACAGAAGCTGCCTGGGCTGCCATTTGAATTTCCCCTCATCACTGTGGCAATGAGATTGTGTCCTCCATCACTCCTGAGTTAGCAGGCCCAGGACAGATTTTGTGGCATACACCGCTCTGTCCTACGGCAGAGGGGAAGAGGCTGAAGAGTTCAAAAGGGAGAGCTTGAAGGCCACCACTGTTGCCCCCCCACCCCAGCATCTGCTGCCTGAGGAGGTTGCCTCACTCAGCCTAATGGTACACGCAGAGTTAGCAGGCCCTGACAGAGGGGTTGCTGAGTCTCTCCCTGCCCCCACCAGTTGCAGCTCCTTATGCTCCCCTGAAAAGCCAATCCAGGGAAGTGAGGAACAGTCAACAGTGACATACGATGTAACATGGCTGTGTAAGGGTGGTGGTGGAGCTGACTGGTAATCCACCATGCGTGCCTGCGTGGAAGTGCTTTCAACTTAGTTGCACATGCATTGAAGCCAATATATTTTTGTGCATAATTACACTAAAGGAGGGCAGGCATTCAATGGCCAAAAGTGTATTCTGGCACCTACTTGCCAATGGAACCTCAACGGAGCTAGGTACTAAAGCTCAGGATTCCTCTTTTGTCTCTGAAAAGATACTGTATAACGGTACCTGGAGTTCCTGGCTGCCGAAGTGCCTCCTTCTCCACTTTGCTTAGGGCTTTGCCTTGTTGTACTCTTACTTGTTGTAAGATCTGACAGGATCTTTTACGTGCACACACATAGATTCATAGATCATAGAGTTGGAAGGGGCCTACAAGGCCATCGAGTCCAACCCCCTGCTCAATGCAGGAAACTAGAGGAGGGGTCGGGTCTCCCATCCAAGTAGTAACCAGGCCTGACCCTGCTTAGCTTTCCACGCTCAGACAAGCTGAGCCAGTGTGAGCAGCATAGGGTGGCCATGTGTCCTACCTTACAGGTGACAATTGTGTATTTGATGGGCTGTCAGAGGACTGTACTCTATTTGAAGGTGTCCTCTATTTGAAGGGCTATCCAGTCCAAGTCCAGCTTAAATTTTATTATTATATTTTATTTATTCATTCAATTTATGAGTCACCCTATAGCTGAAGTTTAAAGATAAAGAACCATTAGAAGGGAGAGCAGTGGCCTGTCCGAAGGTGATGCTAACTGAGTTGCCCATCCACAGTGAGCACCTGGACAGCAGACTAGCAGGCACACAGGTCACCTGGTCACAATCTTTCCCACTATTGGCAAGATGATAACAATGATTTCTAAATCCTTATTAACCAAAGGTCACATTGGGACTAGAGCACCTCAGTATTTATAGGCTCCCTGTCTGTATGTCATACCACATAAAAATGGGTTCAGATTACCCATAGGGCACTTAAGTGAATTAGGGTACATAGGCTGCTGGGCCAATAGGATCTTGAAGATGTAGAGGTCATAGGCAAGGCTAGTTGCCCCTCCCCAATACAGTAATTACTACATTTAATGAACCTCTGTATAGGATGTTAAAGGTCCAGTATCAAAGTTTCTCTCTACACAATATAGTGCAAGGAACTCAGTGGGCTTGTAGCAATAGTGTTCTTTTCTGGAAAGAAATAATTGTGATAATAAAGGCAGTAACAAGACAAGAGCTTTCAATGGACCTTTTAATTTGTTACTAGGATATATTAAGAACAGTGTAAGAAAGGAAAATAGAGAACTGGTGATTAATTTGCGTATAACAAGCTAGAACTCAGGTGGCATCTAAATGGAAAGCAGATTACCGAGGGACGATTCATGGGTGCAATAATCTATTAATGGTAGAATTTAGGCATATAATAAGATTTAAAGATGGGGAAGCCAACGCAAAAATGGCTTTATTGGTAGATGAATTCTATTTTTGTGTTGTTGTTTTTTGGCAGCAGGAGAACTAGAGGCCTGATTCGCATATAATGATCTCTCAAGTACACGCACCGTGCTCATGCTCTCTCCTCCTCCATCAGGGGCTTGTTAAACCACAATGTTCTATTATGTTTGATTGGATAAACTGTGGTTTCATCTCTGGCTCCATACCAGGAGATGGTTTATTGGACCAAGATGATTACAGCTGAACTAGGCCAGAGTATAGGCCCAGCGTCAGCCTGGAACATGGTACGGCAAAGTGCCAGGGCCCCCGAGGGCCCACCACAGCTGATGTTGGCACCACTCTTTTTTTAAAAGAAAAAAAATTACAGTAATACCTTGGATTGCAAGTAACTTGGTTTGAGAGCGTTTTGCAAGACAAGCAAATTTTTAAATATTTATTTTTTAAAAATTGACTTGATATACAAGCGACGTCTTGCAATACAAGTACTGTAGTACGTCTTAAATTAAAAATCTCTGTACAAATTTTTTGGGGGCGATCTCGTTTTGATATAAGAGTGTTTTGGATTACAAGCACGTTTCTGGAACGAATTATGCTCCCAATCCAAGGCATCTCTGTAAATGACTTTAAAGGCCCAGTGCTGAGTGAAAAATGGTTTTAAGGGATGCTACATTGGGGGTGTGGACCCAGAGGCATTTGAAGGAAAGTAGAGGAAAGTCACAGCAGCTATCTGGTCCAGTGCTTCTCCACTCAGTGCCAGGCCTAGGGTGGGTACTTATACATCATCAGAAAAGGGGACACACATTTGCATAAAATTTGCATGTGCCAATTTATATAAGATGCAAATTTAGAAATAATTACTATTATTTAAATAGAAATACAATACATCTAACCATAGTAAGGAAGACTGTGACCATATGACCTGTGCACCTGCTTGGTCTGCTATCCAGGAGCTGTTGATGGACAGTTTCAAGGCCCTGCTCTTCTTTCTGATGACCCTTTATCTTTATGAAAACAGTTTTAAAAAAAACCCAACACACAAAGATAGATAGATAGATAGATAGATAGATAGATAGATAGATTGATCCCACCCTTCTAGTGCTTACATGCTATTCAGGGCAGCTTACAACAAATGAAAAACAATTGTAAAATATAATAACATTCGATAAAAATAACAATATGATAAAAACAGACATGGGTTCAACAGATAACCATAAGACATCAGACAAAAAATCATCTATCTGGGGTAAAACAAAGGCCTGCCGGAATAAAAACTTTTTACCACCTGGCAGAACACACCAAGAGATGGAGCCAACTGAGCCCTGTGGGGCAAAGAATTCCACAACTGGGGTGCAACCACTGAGAAGGCCCTTTCTCTTTAATGGAAGCCATGTGGTGAGGGAATCTGATCAGGACTGCAACAGTGCTTAAACATTTCCCTAAGAGCTCTTTTCCTGCTGAAAATCACACACACACACACACACACACACACACACCCCTTGAAGCTGCTATTTGCCTCATGGGACAAAACATCCAGTTAAGGATTTAGTACTTGTATTTCAGCTTCTTCCCCAGCATTGCAGGCCCAATTGGTCCACAAATACTGTGTTGTGTAGGTGAACAATTTATCTGTATATACACTGGGTTGGACCATGTCTCCTCCCTTCTGTGAACAGAAGACCTCCTTCTGTTCATAGAGCCTCTTGCTGGAGGAAAGAAGAAGCCATTTGCTTTGGCCAATTCCTCCTTCCCTCTTCAGCTCCCAGTGCCACCCCTGATGCCACCTCCCAAAATGGAAGCTGTAGCGGGAAGGAGGAATCAATGAAAATTGCCTTCCCCCCTTATTCCAGTGGGAGCATCCCGTGAGTGGGACTCCACTCATGGGAACCATGGATCCAATTCATTTACTAGATTTTACATATATGTGTGATAATATAGTAACTGTCAGACTTCACGACAGTGTTGTCTGACAAGACTTCAACAGTTCACAGTCTGCCATATTTGTACTGGTCCAATAAAGCGGGGGGACTCAATTGCCTAATTTCTCAATTTCTTCCTCCCCACACACATGTTTTAGCTTAAAATGCAACTTTGAACCTTGCTCGTGGCTTTCCCGGATTTTGCTGTTAACTGCCAAGTCCCTGTCAGATTGAAATTGAAACAGTAGAGAAAAGATTTTCAACATATTTTTTTCCCTGTAGTTTTTCCTCCCTGTCTTTTACCTCTAATGAAATTACCATTATCTGCCCTCTCATCCTATACTCACCCACCTCGAATTTTAAAAACCTGAGCTTCAAATGTTTTATTAAATTAACGACAACATCGGTGGGTTTTTGTTTTGTTTTGTTTTGTTTTTTAAGAAAAGCTTGAATGGGCACAAACAGTTTATTGGATCCAGTTAGTGATGTGAGACAGTATTTAGTAGTATTGTGGAAATGTTCACTGGAAGGTTGCAGGGAATTTTGTATTCAGTGACCATGGCACAATCCACCAGGTCGTTCTACAGAGTAAATCCCATTTTAATGAATGAGGAAACAAATGAAAGAATGAATGAATGAAAATGCAGATGGCATGGAAGGTGTTCCTGGAAAATGTTGTCCCAAGCCTCTTGGGGCTTATCCAAGTAGTGAGTCTTCTGAGTGCTGAATGTGTCACAGTCATTGCCATAGATCTTTCAGATGTCCTACCTCAAGAAAGCCCAGCGCTCTAAACACAATTCTGTGTCACTGGAAAAATGAAATTTCCCTTTCCCTCCAGCCATTACTAATGCTTCTATTCTGATGGTGAGTTATGGATGTGGCTGTGGGAATATAATGGGCACTGATTGGATGGCGCCCATGCCATCAAAGGAATTGAGCAATTCAAGTTTTCTCCTCCTCCGTGTCTATGGCATTCCAGGAAGGTAGTTTTATCTACTATTCTGTTTTGTTTATTGTTGGGTTGAATAGTTTATCCAATCCAAAAGATGCATACAAAGACGAGCATATTAGGGGAAAATGCATATAAAAAAGCACATTAGTGAAAATAATGTTTAAAATGTATTATATTAGGAAAATAGCTTCCAAAAATGTGTATATTGGGTAAAATTGCTTGCAAAAATACATGTTAAATAAATAAATTTAAATAAATAAATAAATGTGTCAGGAGAAGCATGCACAAAATGTGTATGAAGGTTCATGCAAACTTCTTGCTGGGTCTGACACAAAGTTGAAGCTTGTGCAATCATTCCATAGCTGTATTGTAAGGAGAGAATTATGGGTAGTTTTCAAGATCCCAGCCAAATCTTTCTTCCCACAAACATTAAAAACCATGGCGACAATTCATGGTCACAACCCATGGTCATTGGGGGGATGAGGTGCGCATGCAGAGGTCTGCATGATCAGAGACTGTTTTGTTCTCTTCAGCATCAGGTGGCAATCCCCACACAGCACTGCATAACACATAAGAGCATAAGGAAGCCTGCCTTTCCCCCCCTCCCCTCATATACTAAAGCAGCTGGATTGGGGAAACTATTGCACACATTCTCATCCTCTTGCAGATGTTCATCATCAAGCAAAATTTTAACATGAGGTACTAAAAAGAAAAGGGGAACCCTAAATCAGGACCAGCTCCAGGGGCAAAGTGCCATCTAGTGAGCTCTCTCCTACATTGGTGGAACCCCCAGCTATGGGCTTACCTGGCAGCAGCGGGTGGTTGGGACTGGGAGTCTCTTTTAATTTCCCACAATGCCCCTGGCATAGCGTCAGTCCAAAGCATTGTGGAAAATTAAAATGGCGGCGCACAGAATAAGCCACCAGTGTGTGAGTTGGCATAGGGCAGGCATGAGCTGCCCAAGAGTGCTGATGCCAGGCCTACCAGATGTTCACCAGCACATCAATCCCATTCAAAGGATTTGCACTTGTGATGCCAGTGCAATATTTTTTGGTATACCACATACAGTATTTTTTGGAATACCATAATTATGTTCTCTAAGAAAACCTTCACCAACCTGGTGCCCTCCACAGGTTTTGGATGTCTGTTCCCATCAGTCCCAGCCAGCATTGCCAATGGTCAGGAATGCTGGGAGTTGTAGTTCATCTGTAGGGCACCAGGTTTGGGAAGGCTGTTCTAAGATCAGGGTTTAAGGCTTAGGTTATCCTTCAGAGCATGCACATTTTACGTATCTCCATAACTAATGTGGCAGGGCGAGATTTCTGTGAAAGATTACTCTTGAGCAACTCTGAATATTCTTTTGGGGGTAGAGGCTCAAGGTGAGTGTTTTTTTTTAAAAAAAATCTTATAAGAACTGGAAGCATTTCATATCATCATTAAAACCTTCAGTCCTAGGAATGGACTAGACTAGAGGCTGTTTGAGTGGAAGAAAGAAGTAGGCTGAACCTGTGTGCTTATGGGAAATCAGGTTTGTTGTTTTCTAGTGAAGGTTAATAAATTTCCAATAAATGATAAAGGCTGCTTTTAGGTAGCTGATTGGCGAGGTCACATAATAGTCAGCCTAGGCCTGACTGGATTATCCATTTTGCTCAGTGGGTGTGGAGGGTCAATTTTTTTGGCCCTTTTGCATTGAGACATAAAAATCCACAGGAGTGAAGAGCCTTATTAACATGCTCTCCAAGGAAGACTCTATCACAACCAGCTGGAAATGGCTCATCGGTCCAGACACATTTTCTGCCGTATAGCTGAATAACTCATCTAGGTGTGCAAAGCCAGGATCTGTGACCTTCTGTGGATCTGTATAAGTAAACAACCCTTCATCTGCAAAACCCGTAGCATGGGAAACAGCTGTTTTGCTGATTAGTTACCATTTGTGAGCAAGCGGCACACAAACCTATCATATTAGGAGGTACACTGCATTACTTGTAATGAGGAGAAATCACAGATACAGTCAAACACAGACAGGATAGAGTGCGCAGCTAACTAGCAGGCGTCTGGTGAACAGCTCCATGTCACAGGTCCAAATTCATTGGAGAATTTCTACAGATGGATGTTCCAAATAAATAATTAAATAATATGGTGTTTAGTGAATGTGCTGCTAGGGAAATAATAATAATAATAATAATAATAATAATAATAATAATAATAATAATAGCATATGCCATTACTGTGAATTTTGAGAGGTGTTGGAACGAAATAATGATGATGATGATGATGATGATGATGATGATGATGATGATGATCTTTTTAATTGATGGATGTAAGGTGATTTACTCTGCTATTTGTTTCTACTAAGGAAAAAAAATCTCAAGTAATGGCTTCTCTCTCTCTCTCTCTCTCTCTATATATATATATATATATATAACATTTGCTCATAATGACATGCCAGCGATAGTTTTACATATACAACAATATGCTCCCCAGCGCTCCACATGTTTTAGCCATGAGTAAGTAGAGTGAAATGCCCTCAGCTGTGCCTCAGGCCCTTAGTGCCTCCAGCTGGTATAAAATTAGCTGATTTACTGGGAAAATAAAGAGGCAAAGTACATAGCTGGACATTTCTGTTGCTTCCTAATCAGGAGCTAAAAGATCAGCGCCCCCCCCCCTCTAAAGCAGCAGATTCTCTCTTTATAAATATGAAACACATTGTCGGCAGTGGTCTACTGACCTGACATGCACAATAGCCTGAAATCTTGTTGGAATTATGTTTAAAGTAAGGTAGTAATGTAATTAGTATCAAAATGAATTGATGCCTCAAATAACCCAAATTTAATTTCGTGGCTCACAGTGGAAATGATTTAGCTGAATTTGGCCCAGGTGCTTCTCCTGTTATGCTTTTAATTGCAGCAAATCAGAGCTGTATCCAGGACGTGTTGTTTTTTTTACAATTTTTTTTTTAAAAATTAAGGGTTTCTGATGTTCCTCGGAATGGAAATGTTTTGCCAATCATTCTACTTAAATAGTAACAATTTATTTTTTCAAGCACTTAGTTCCTTGATCAGAATCCATATTCATGCAGGCCCTGCTGTAATCCACTTTGCCACTTAATGTTGCAATTCAAATGTTCAGTAAGAAGCAAAGCCCTCCAGAATAAAGCATGAATATTACCGTGTGGGGCTGTAAAGAGAAGACTATTAGAATATATCACCAACACACTAGGGGACCATTTAGTGCTCTGCTCTAAATACATCATTTAATTACAATGGAGACATTACTTCATGTTTCTACTGATGTAAGTATTATTAGAATTCATGATATTCGCAGGCTACTGTGGGCCATTACATTGGCCATAAGCTATTCCATAAGATTTACTACTAAAGGCCCGCAAGGGTATTTGAGCATTCATGGATTCTGAAGCAGTAAGCTTTTATCTAAGACACATAAGTGAGGGACAACCGAGTTATTATCTCTAAGAAACATAGCTTAATATTTTGGATTCTAAAGGTTAAGGTACTATAAATCCTGAATTACTCTGAGATATCACATAAAAAGACATTTTTATTTTATTTTACTCCACTCTGCCTCTTAAAATATTTTATGGTGGCAGTTTTCTAGAGTTGTGCCATGTTGTTTACATGCAGTCCCTGGATGGATCAAGAACGCTGATGCAGCATTTATTTTCAAGTGTGCTAATAGGCATTTCTGCCCCCGCCCCCGCCCCCCACAAATGCTCTAATCTAGTCAGGGCTGCAGAGGTGTACAAGTGAACCTATGGGGAGGAGGGCAGCATTGATCTCGGAGGCCAGGGATCACACTCCCCGGTGTGAATGCAAATTGAATACAAATGGTGTGTTGAACCCAGAAGATCCCGTAGGCAGCCCTGCCTTTAATGTACATTGAGCAGTTTGGATGAGTCATGATCAGTTAGATTTGTCCAACTCAGATGGTCATCGGATGAGCATGCTGAATAAAACACCCAACCACAAGATCAGCTCCAAACCTGGCCCTTTAAAGCAGGGTATTTGAAAGCTTTCTATTATTATTATTATTATTATTATTATTATTATTATTATTATTATTATTATCGTCTTCATTTAGAAAGTGTGGAGTGTATTAGTCTCCCACTTAGCTTCAGCAATGCCACAACAGCATGAGGTGTTCCCTGATTTAAAAATATAATGGCCGCGCTGGTCAAGGTTTCCCATCAGTAACCCAAAGGCATGATCCTGCAGTTTCTCATGTCTCTTAAATGGTTCAAGTACACTTTGTATTTAAGAGTAAAGCACAACAAAGGCTCCAGGTTGAATTTAGCACCAGAAATGTGCTGAATCTACTTCAGCATAATTGAGGTCATGGCAGTTCATGGCTAGTATTAATTCTTTGGTTTCTTTACATAATAAATGGTGCCCCTGCTTTTAAAGCTCAACTTTTAATGTGTTGTAAAATCCATTGACAAGCCAAGGTGCTTGTCTATATACACCATATAGTGGTGTGTGTGTGTGTGTGTGTGTGTGTGACAGAGAGAGAGAGAGAGAGAGAGAGAGAGAGAGTTTATCAACATACCATTTAAACACAGTTTAAATGGGGGTCTATTCAAATAGCTTTACTTAATCCATGCATATAGGAGAAAATCCCCTTTGGAACAACACCTATGGAATATATCCTTGGGTAAAGGATGCAATTCAGGAACATTCAGTACTGCCATCAGGGCAGGTTATGGGGGCAGACGTCCTATGCCCAGCTCAGCAGAATGAGCAGAAGGGCCCCCAAATGCAGCTGTGTGTCCTAGGGTGACCATGTGTCCAACTTTACAGAGGACAGTCCTCTATTTGAAGTGGGTTTCAGAGGACAGTCCTCTACTTGAAGACATTCTCTATTTGCAGGGCTACCCAGTCCAAGTCCAGTTTAAAGATAAAGAATCATAAGAAGGGAGAGGCCTTGAAGGGGCCTTGAAATCGCCCATCAACATCTGGATATCAGACGCAGGACAGCTGGTGATATTACCACAGTGACAGTCTTCCCAACTATGGTGAGAAGCATCCTACTTCTGTTTAGATGACAAGAATTCTTTCTAAATTTGAATCTGTACATATACATCAGCCTATCAAATTTTATGCAAATGTGTGTCCTCTTTTGTCCACATTTTTGGTGATGCATAAGTGGCCCTCCTACTGGCTTGCCACATTTTGGAGTAAGGGAAGTCATACTCATTGGATGGGTGGCATAAGACCAGCACCACCGGGAACATTATGTGGATACAAGTGACTATAAGATGATGCAGCTCAGTGGATGATGTAGCAGGGATGAAGCTCAGTGGAAAAGCAGATGCTTTCTTTCTAGGTCTCAACTTCAGTCACCGGCTCCTGCCTGTCCGAGCAGACAGCTGGGTTAGATGGACCAATGATCTGGCTCAGTAGAAGGCAGCATCATATGTTCAACCTCTGAAGAAGCTGTTGAGGGAATATCAGGAGGTTCAACTCCCAAAGGGTCTCAACCTGAGGCAGGGAACAAACCTGTGACCCAGAGATGCAGCCCTGTGCATGCAACCTGAAGTTTCCCATAGGGATGGAGGAGACAATTAATTTGGCTCACATTTTAATACCAACCGACCTAATTTGTACTTCCCGAGCTAATATGCAAATCAGACTGCAATGATCCTTCTGTTTTTGCACCTTTCTGAATTTTGCGATGGAGTTCTCCAATGGGGGAAAAATGCATACAAAAACACATACATTAGGGGAACCTCCCTACAAAAATGCATGCATCAGGAAAAAATACAAAAAGCCATATATTAGGAAGATCGTTTGCACACACACAAAAAAGCATATATTAGGGGCAAATGGGTACAAAAATGGGTATGAATTTTTGTGAGGACTTTAAAAAAACCATTCACAAACTGATGTGAATGAACTTGCACTTCAAAACTACGGCATTCTTGTCCTTCGTTCCTTCTTGTTCCTCACCTGGAGGAGAAGCCCATTTCCTTGCCTCAAATACAGAGGCTGGCATTCACCCTTCAGTATGTTCTACTTGACTTTTGCTTAGTACCAGTATTATCTAACCACAGTCAAATCTTGTCAAATATTCTGTGAAACCAGGAATGTCATTGTGCGGGTGGCAGTTCACCTTTTCAAAATTTTATGATGATGCCATCTGTTAGCAAGGACAAGATTGAGGGCTGTTTGACCCCTTGCTCAACAGCAATTGGAGGCAAAACTAGCAGCATACCGAAGTGCTTCCTACTGCCCACTAGTATAACTACAGGCATCTCTAAACAGGAACACAATCAGTCATCAGTGGTAAAGGTGACTTCTTCGGACCACCCATGACTCCATCATTCATTACATTATTTTACGAGTTCTGTGAAACAATCGCTTGGATCCTTGCATATGTTAACATAAGGACATTCACCAAAGACAAGTTTCCTACTCCCTCCTTCTTCCTACAGCCAGGGCCAGTGACAAGGGTAGGTATAGTTGGGCACCAGCTGAGGGTCCGCACCCCAGCAGGGGCTCACTGACAAAAGCCCCCTGGAGTTGCTCTACCTCTTCACCATTGCAACCTGCTTGTTCACCTGCCTCTTGTTCTGGCCCGGACAACGGAGGTAGAGAGAAGGAGCAGCAGTGGATGCCACTGCCCACTTGCCTGTCAATCAAGGAAGTGGTAGCAATGATGAGAAAGAGGATGAGGAGCAGTAGTGTCTGGCAGGGGAGGCCGGTGACTCCTATGTCAGTGGGACTCCTCATCCATCCCAGCTTTTATTCTGAGCTTCATAGGAGCTATCCATGGTGCTGTACTCCAGCCCCCAAAATACATTCACCACCATGGAGCACCATGGATAGCTCCTATCAAGCTCAGAATAAAAGATGCACTGGATAAGGCACCCCAGTGACATAGGAGTCACCAGCCTCCCCTGATGACAATGGTGGTGAGAAGGTAGGCTCACTGAGGGAGGGGGCCCTTTGAGGGTGTCTTGCCCAAGGGTTCCCAAAGAACTGGAGCCGGCACTGCCTGCAGCCCTCTGAAAAGTATATTTGGAGAGCTGGGTGGGCTCCTTGAATGATGTGAGATGGGACACAGAGGGGGCTGCTGGGGGTGTGGAGAATAAACCAGAATTGGGCTTGGATCCTAAAATAAGTTAACTTAAGGAATTTCATGGAAGAAAGGGTCCCCATCCTTTCCTACTCCCACAGCCCTTCTCACCTGACCCTCTGGACTAAAAAGGCTTTTCAGTGGTCTCATGCAGGTGGCTGCAGAGGGGAGGAGGGGACGGGAAACTTTCCTTCCATTAATTTCCTTAAGTTAACTTCTCTTAGATTCCAAGATAATGAAATCAACTAACGTATTTTTTTGATTAGCATAAATATCAAAACTGATTATGATTGCAGTATCTTTTTGTTGTTGTTCTAATAAAGTAACATACTTTAAAAAAAAAATGCTTGGCCAATACAAGATTTACCCAGTGTTTCTCTGACCAATTTACCCAATCTTTTTTTTTTTTTTTACCCATTAGATGCACAGTCTTACTTCCTTTTATCCACCAGCCCAAACCATGCTGTGCATCTTCTAAAAGCTGCTAGCGCTGCCACCAGTATTCCTTTGAGCCTCTTCCAGGTTGGAGCCATTCCTAGAGATGACATCACTGTAGTATTGATGCAGTTTGGCTGGGGCTTTTCCTTTCAGCCATACCATTCAGCCCCACTCAGCCACCAGCTGCATTGCTGCTCTTCCCGGATCTTTTCCCCACCTGTTTCACTGGATACTCTGGTTAAGCTCTATTTCATCGTAAAAGGTAGGAATAGATGAGACTGTCAATTTTCCCAGTTTCTGTTTTCCAGTCTTAAGTTTGGTTCATCTCAAACTTTGAGAATTTCTCCAGCCTTAAGATCAAGTTTGTCTCAAACTTTGAGAATTCCTTTTTTAAAAAAATGTTTACATGGAAATTCATCAGCATTTTTGTGCACATTTCTCCTAATACCTGCATTTTGGCATGCATTTTTGTGTGTGTGCCAAATATACACATTTTATGCAAACACATTTCCTAATACAGTCATGCCTTGGATTGAGAGCATAATTCGTTCCGGAAACGTGCTTGTAATCCAAAACACTCTTATATCAAAATGAAATCCCCCCAAAAAAGTTTGTACAGAGATTTTTAATTTAAGCTGTACTACAGTACTTGTATTGCAAGACGTCGCTTGTATATCAATAAATAAATAAATAAATATTTAAAAATTTGCTTGTCTTGCAAAACGCTCTCAAACCAAGTTACTTGCAATCCAAGGTATTACTGTATAATGCATTTCTGAATGTTATTTCCCCTAATATATGCATTTTTGCAAGCAATTCTCTCTAAGATTGTGCATTTTAACATTATTTTGACTAACATGTGCATTTTTGTTTCCTTTTTTTAAAAAATTGATAACTCCATTGCAAAATTCAGAGAAGCGTGAACTTTTGAAGGATAACTGAATTTCAGTTTGCATAGCAATTTGAAAGTGCAAAATTAGCAGCGGGGCTCCTTATCCATTGCAGCTTTTATTTGGAACTTTATAGGAACTATCCATAGTGCTCCATGGTGGTGAACCTAGTTTGAGGATGGATTTCAGCACCATGGATAGCTCCTGTAAAGCTCAAAATAAAAACTTCAATGGATAAGGAGCACCACTGACAGAGGAGTCACCATCCTCTGCCGAAAATTAGGTAAGTTTGCAATCAAATGCAAACTGAACAAATTTCTCCCCTATCCCTAGTAAAAGGTCTTCCCCACTTCCATCACATCCAGTAAATGTACACTTACAGGACTCTCCATGAAATACCTTCAGCACCTGCATTTCTCTGAATTCACACGTACAAAGTCATTTATGAAGTGAACCAGACCTGAGATATTTGAGTCTGTAGCATAAGCATAGAAGATTGGGAAGAGGGAATTGAGACGTTGCTTTCAATTAGAAATGATCTGCAATTCAAAATGATCAAGCACTCCCACTTATTTAATGCTCATTCCTCAACCCCACCCCCAACCCCCACCCTGGATTTACATGGTCCCTTCATTTGTTCTGTAAATAGAATGCTCACACTTTTACAGAATTCCCCTCTGCTTTAGTTAAAAGTTTAATAAATTCCACTTTGCTCTCCTTTGCTCTGCCCTTGTGAATGTATAAAAGGGAATGAGCAGTCTAAGTCAGATCTGCCCTCAGAATCATACTTCAGAAGGAGCAGGGTGCTTTAGCTTTGCCCTCCAGCTTCAAACCTGTCTGCGCCATGCATTTGATTCTTTCAAAGATGATTGTCATGCACTTTATGGAAATGTACGTTTCTGCCTGGGTCACTCCAAGTCCAAGAAAACACTGGAGAGAGGTGTATTTCTAGATGAACCCTGGAGAGCGCTGAGTGCCACAGAGCAACTCCTTGGGATACCTGTTCCAGTGGTGCGGTCCTTTGAGGATTAACATTGATTTCCTTTATGTTAGCTCATCAGGATCCAGCATGTGCCCCTTGACCCATTCTCTGACTGTATGCAATGCTACTAATAGCTGAGGATGGGAATGCCGCTGCTACGGCTTTTTAAAAAAAATGTAGGCATGGTAACATGATTCCTGTCACCGCACAGGCCCTAATTTGAAGCTGTTTTCCCCACATATTAGACTAGGAAATGTCCCCCTTCACCCTCCCATCCTCCTCCTCCCCCTCCTCCTCCTCCCCCTCCTCCTCCTCCTCCTCCTCCTCCCCTCCTCCTCCTCCTCTGTGCAATACCATTTTGACCCAGTAAAAGGGGCTGCCCCATGTTCTGTATATAACTTTTGCATTGCGTAAGGAAGAGGGACATTTTGTGTTAGTGCCTCTGTGCTTCATAGAGCATCTTTGCTCACCATCTCTGGTTTCTCTGAAGCAAAGGCCATGCTGTTGGAAACATATGAAAACAGTGTTAGGTAATTCTGAAGGGGTAATTCTGTAGGATGTGCTTTTTATAGTTTCCACATGCATTTGAAGAGCAGGAATACATACCACTGGTTCTGTTTCCCCTGGCATGTGGTGGTCTTAAGAGCAGGGGAGGCTGGTGACTCCTGTGTCGGTGGGGATCCTTCACCATTATATCTTTTTGTTTTAGCTTTATAGGAGCTATCTATGGTGCTGAACTCCATCCCCAAAATAGGTTCACCACCATAGAGCACCATGGATAGCTGCTATGAAGCTCTAAGAAAAAGATACAATGGAGAAGGAGCCCCACTGGCACGGGAGTCACCAGCCTCCCCTGCTTAAGAGTCTGTACTGCTATAAGAACTTTATTCTACACTCTAGCAGCAGCAAGAGCAATAATTATAACTGACTGGAAAAGTTCAGCAGATGTATCCACCAAGTCTTGGTTTCTGAGACTTTGGGATTATTTCTTAATGGCCAAGCTCACGCACCACATTAAGCTTGTTAGAGGTCATGCAAAACCTGAAGAAAAATGCCATATGAAACCCATTGTGACCATTGCACCATTGTGACATGTTGATCATACACTGCAGATCAACACACACACACACACACACACAGAGAGAGATCATTATTTTGCTGAGCTCGTAAGAGAAAACAAGTACAAGTTGAAGGTATTGTGATTCTGCACTGTATTCATCCTAACTGAAGTGGTGGATCCTCTGCCACTTCCAAAGCTTTGCTAGCTCACACCTGCCAGGGCAGGCATGCATGCATGTGGTGCTGGTGGTAGGCTGATGGAAACAATACTAATATCATTTGATACCGAATGGGCTTGTTCAGAAATCTAGATCTTTCTTTCTTTTCTTGTGTTTTAATTGTGGTTTTTAATCTAATTGTTATTATGTTGGGCAGTATTCAACGGGCTGCTGCACAAGCGGTCCCTCTTGCCGATTCCATTGTGCAACTAGGACCCACCGCTTGTGCAATAGAGATTTCATGCTTCCTCTAGGAAGCCCCATCATGAGCAGAAGCACTCGTTTCTGGATCAGGATAGTTTGGTGGAGCTCTCTTATGTGAGCTGCACTGACCTGCCCCATTCTCGAAATGAGTGTTCCCGCTCATTTCTGGTTGCTCCCAGAAATGTAAATCTCTATTGCACAAGTGGTGGGTCTCACTTGTGGAATGGAATTGGCGGGATCACAGCACCCCATTGGACACTGCCCGTTATGTTGTAATTAAGATTTTGTATTTAATGTGGATTTTATTGTTGGCCACCTTGATGCCATTTTTTTTAGGCAGAAAGGCAGGATATACATTAATTCAATCAACAAACACTGGCACACAGTTTTATTGTGCTGACCACCATGCGTAAACAATTTAAGGAGGACACTGAGTATAACTATCACACCTCCCCCACCAGCTGAATTGGCATCTGAATGAAACATCTAGCGGTGCCATGGATGTACCATGTTGTTTTTGGCTGCAATCATAAGAACTCACCATGTATTTGGAGCTGAAGAGAGCCCTGGAACCCAACAGGTTCCCTTTAACAGATCAGGTAAAACCCAATTTGCAAAAGAGACCATCATACGAAACATCCCTCTGCACTAAGGTCATGCATATCTGTTGCTGACGTGAGGGTATCACTGTCTTTCAGGAAGGACCATAGTTCAATAGTCTTGGCATGTAGAAGGTCACATAGTTTCTATTCTTGGCTTCTCCACTTAAAAGTACCAGGTAGCAGGTGATGGAGAAAGACCATGGCCTGAGACACTGGAGAGCCTCTGCTAGTCAGGATAGACAATACTGGGCTAGATGGACCTGGCAGGTTCCTAGACTGGATGTGCTACAGTTCCTCTTGGCTTGCTTGCTAATTGGGGGAGGGGGGACTTTTAAGGAGTGTGCCTCTCTCTTTCTCAGATGTCATTCCTCTGTCTGCATTCTTGTCTCCGAGGCTTAAGATCTAACAACTTGGCATGGAAAGATGAATAGCTTTTAGAACATTGTGTAGATTGTATTAATTGGGGAGGGAGTAATGGGTTTAGCATAACTGGAACACATTTTTTTTTAAAAAATAAATAGCCTATTTTTCAAGGATTATCATATACACATTGATGTAGACAAATCCATGAAAATGAGAATAATTTCCTCCTTTTCCTGGGCACACAGCTAAATTTCAGAAACTGCAAAGTTAAAAGCAAACAGCACAACCTGCTTTAATCAAAGGAGTCTAGCAAGAAACAATCAATTAAAGAACAGTCTGATTCTCTGTGACATCAATGTATGAAAATCTGTTAGACGCCAGATTGTGTCTCAAGACACATATGATGAACTGAACAAAATGACCTGCTAATAGCTTTTACGGGTAATAAATGCATCATGTTATTGGTAATTCTGCAGATGGTAAATCAAGCTAATATCCGAGCTGAAACAAGCTACTTGGTAAATATCCTTCAAAAGTGTTCTTGTAATTCCCTAATTGTATCACATAGAAAACATTATTTCCAATTTAGCCACGTTAAATTAAAATATCTGCTTTCTGCATGCAGGTATTTTAATGTTTAGAACTGGTTACTAAATAATATCTCATACCTCTGGTTTGGGAACCCCTAGCTCTCATTCCTATTAGTATTCCTATTATATATAAATCCTTTCTATATAATACCTGCTTCTGGCTCAAATATGCATTTTTGAAAGATGCTTTACAAAGATGAAATGGTAAGTTGTGATCATGGATTATGTAGGACCATGAAACAGGGAAAATGCAGAGTTTATAAATTATGAGGTTTTGCAATAAGGGAACTGAAACATCTCAACCAGATTTTAGCTTCTATGGGGTATGAATCAGTAAGTCTGGGTGGTACAGCTGCGATAGTCTTCCACAAACTGGTGCCCTCCAGATGTTTCGGACTTCAGTTCCCATCAGCTCCAGCCAGCACGGCCAATGGTTAGGAATTCTGGGAGTTGTAGTCCAAAACATCTGGAGGGCATCAGGTTGGGGAAGGCTGAGAGGTAATATAGAAAGCCTTAGTAGGGTAACTTTTGCATCACATGAAGTAAATATGACAAGATCTATGTTTTATTCTTGGACAGAAAAATGGTCAGAATTTCCAAAGCATTCAATGTCTCATAATAGTTAATGAGGTTTGGAAACCCTGCATCCCCTGCCTCGATCCCATGATCTTGGTTTATGCTATGCCAATGTAAGAGAAAAGGACCATTTCCTTCCAAATATAGAGAATTACAAACTACAGCAACCACAATCTGTCTTCCATACATTTTCTTTTATTCTTACTTTTTTTAAGATAAAAAGGTACGTTGATATTGTTCACATGCTTCAAGAGGAAACGATTAATTGCACCCAAAGAGTACCAACTGGTAGTAATCCAAACCGTGAGTTATCTAGTAAAAAAAAAAAAGAGGGGGGGAGAACAGATGTTCAATGCTCAATTATTAAACTATCTGCTAAAAAGTGTTTTTGACAGGCTCATTCATCAGGAAACAAGCAAATGATTGGAATGCATTAATAAAACCTGAGAGCAGCAACCTAACGTGTTAAATTCGTAGATACTGTAAAAAGCTGTCAGGCATCTCCAGGAGGTAGAGGTGAGGTTTAGCAAATGTGATGAGGCAACCCAAAGCAAAGAGAGAAAGAGAGAGAAAAGGTTGTGCTGGAGAATCTTTTGAACAAGCTGTCTTTCCTAGACTCTTGTGAAACTCTGGCGGCCTTGACCCTCCATTACTCCATCAGTTCTTCATTTTCCTACTTTTTTTCCCCAGCTGCATGCGGTCTCTCTGCATTGTCACACAGTTCTCACTTGCTGTTTTCCTTTAGCAAAGGCCCTCTTTTAATCACAAGCACTGGGAGTCCACATGCAGCAGCTCCTTCTGTGCTGCTGCTGCATTCTGGATTTGCACCAACTGAACAGCATTAGCTTATTATTTCTTTTATATAATACTCTTATACCGCTTAATAGAGTAAAATCTCTAACCGGTTCACAATAAAATACGTCATAACAATATAAAAAGGATATAAACATAGTACATAATTAAAAAACATTAAGAGAGCAATCCTATGGTCTCTGGGAGAGCATCGGATTGCTCAGAAAACCCCTCCGAGGTTGGAGACAGCAGTCCGACCTCAGGAGGGGGGGTTCAAAGATCTGCCCCTGCCCCCTCACAACTGGGCAGAGAGAACCATGCTGGGTCCCTCTCCGGGGTTAGAAATGCGAGATATCCTGAGCCTCCTCCAGCCTCCTTTCCTCCCCTCTGAAGCATCCTCACTAGATGGGCTGAAAAGCCCATCTAGCAAAAATCACCGAACATGGTGGGTGGAGAGGTGAAGATCACCTCTGCCACTCCTCCCGGCCTGCTGGCTTCAGCCCAGCAGGGCATAGGAATCTCAGAAGCCTCTGAACTCAGAGGCCTCCAAGCAGCAGGGGCACAAGGGTGCACCCTAAGGGTGCAATCCTATGCATGTTTAGACAGGAAAAAAGTCCTAGAACTCCCAGTGT
Source organism: Shinisaurus crocodilurus (assembly GCA_021292165.1). Classification (NCBI taxonomy): domain Eukaryota; kingdom Metazoa; phylum Chordata; class Lepidosauria; order Squamata; family Shinisauridae; genus Shinisaurus; species Shinisaurus crocodilurus. The sequence goes on from CM037876.1 coordinate 153,019,932, forward strand.
TCCCCAGCCAGTATGGGGAATGCTGGAGGTTGTTGGGCTTTTTTCTGTCTAAACATGCATAGGATTGCACCCTAAGACGTTACGGCGCCATAAACAAAACAGGGTAGTAGCAAAGTCTCTCACCGCCGGTCAGGGAAAGCCTGTGTGAATGAGGCATTTAAAACCAGCCACTGTTTCTGGCTCTCAAACTACACATGGTGGGTGCCACTACCTGGTGATTGGCTGGTAAAAGATCAAATTAATACTGCATAAGCTATATTTATTTCCTCCCACACACACACAACTTAAACAAACTCACTGCCCAGTGCCCAGTTATTTGCATGTGGTCTAAATAGGGTTCACATCATTCTGCTACAATTTTAAATCACTGTATGGTATGGACCCCAGATAACGACCCCACCTAGAACTCCACAGGCAATGTCATATACATATGGAGTTCACAACAATAAGCAGGCAATCTTATTCAGTTATTTTATTTATTTATTTGAATAAACTTAAATGTAGGCAATGCGCTGTGCATGATATGTCGCTCCAAACCACAACAAACAACCAGCAATCACTCATCACTTATAATTTTTTTAAAATAAACAAACAGATTTTAAAATGTGAAGTGGTTTGGCATAAAATGCCAGCTTCAGTCACAGATGAGAACATGCTACACCACCATGTATAAACTGAGCCAGAACCTGTCAGGAATAGACCTGAATTAATAAACCAGATGCACAGTTGCTGGCCGCTTGTTGTGGATTATTTATTTGTTAAATGTTTATCCCACCTTTCTGCCCAAAATGGCACCCTTTGGCAAAGGGTGTGCAAATGGAAATGCTCTTCCACTGAAGTGGCTTAGAAGTTCTTTTGTGTTCAGGAACTCTGTAAGAGCATTGGAGTACCTTTTTTGTGTGCAAATAGCCATGGATTCCAGTGAATATTGGAAGTCCTATGCCACAACCCATTTCTAAACATCACATAATCACCATACATAGCGATCCATCAATCTTCAGCCTCATGTCTTGTTTCTAAACCTACTAAAACACATGGTTGCTATACCCTACTAAAAATCTTGGCTAATATGGACCTCTTGGTTCTCAGAAGTCAACACATGCCTGAAGATGTCCACATTATCAAAGAAACGCAGGGGTAGGCAGCCTGTCGCCTTCCGGATGTTTTGCTCTACATTTTCCATAAGCCCCAGCCAGAATTGCCAATGGTCAGGGATTATGGAAGTTGTCATCCAAAATATCTGGAAGGTACCAGATTGCTTACCCCTGAAAGAAAACATGTGTGCAAGTTGAAATGTCTTTGGTGACTACTGATACTAACAATAAAAATCAATAACAAAAGAATATCAACAATAAGAATGGAGCTCCTGCTAAAACGTTGCATTGATGCAAGGTGGAGATGGTCTTCGGAGAACAACCTAAGCGTGTTCATAGTCCTTTGTTGCTCTTTACTGCCAAAATCAGCAAGGCAATACAGGCTGCTTCCAAACAAGGCTTTTATCCTACCATCACCCTGCCTCATTTAGGGTGAAATCCTATGCATGGCTGCGGAATAATTGGAGTTGTAGGATTGCTTTCTGTCTAAGCATGCATAGGATCATGCCCTTACAGAAGTCTGCGGGGGTCCAAATGTCGTCACCTTCCACTCGCGACCCTCTTGTGTGTTCCCATTGCTTCTTTTGTCTTTTTATTTTTACTGCACAAAATACATTAAGGAAAAATAGATGAAATAAATGCACAATGCCTTCTCCGTTAGCGTTAGGACTGCTTCATCTGGAAGCACCCATAGTTAGGTTTGGAGTGGGGCATTACCTGTTGGTGCCATCACCCTTAATATTGCGAAACTTGGTGTCTGAAGAAGGCCTGGTGGTGGCATGGTTCCAGATGGCTGCTGTGATTGCTCATGTGTAGTCAAAGGAGACATGAGCAGTCAAAAGCTGCTTGAATTCATCTATTATTTAGTTATTATTAACATTTATGTACCATTTATCTGCTCAAAAGCCATCAAGGTGGTGATTTAGATCATGTCCAAGTCAGTACAGTATTTTTTTAGAGCTACCTCCTCTCCAATCCATCTCAGTCTGGCCAAATATAATCCCACATCACTTCAAAGGATATTCTGAAGGATCAGAATACCAAAAATGTCAGTAAATTAAAACATTGAACTTTGAAGCTTCAGCCACAAAATGTGAAGTCACTGCTGTTCACCTTTTTTTTTTTTTAATTTACAGCTTGAAGTGAGTGATCCTATGGCCATTGACACTGCTACAACCTTGGGAGGGGGGCTCCACATTCCAATCTCCCTCCTGCACTCCCTCACAGCCCCTGTGGAAAGAACTGCTGCTTCCCGAGGTCATAAATGTGGCCTTGGAGGGAAGGAAAGGGGGATGTGCTGTTGGACGGGGAGGGGAGAGTCTGGGCGTGGAAAGCTAAACAGCGTCAGGCCTGGTTATCACTTGGATGGGAGACCCCTCCTCTAGTCTCCTGCATTGAGCAGGGAGTTGGACTCGATAGCCTTCTAGGCCCCTTCCAACTCTATGATCTATGAAATCTATGAAATCTATGAGAGGCCAGGGTATGAGAAATCCTATGGCCTCTCCAGCTCTGGCCCAGCCCCCAGCAGCACACCTCCTCTAGATAGGCTCAGAGGCCTGTCTAGAGGGAAATTTTGTAAAAGGAGGGCAGAGAAGCAAAAATGGCCACGGTCGCTCGACCAGCTCTGCTGGCAGCAGTCCAACAAGGCATTGGATACATGGAAGTCTCTGAGATTTGTGGCTTCCTTCTCAGGGGAAATGTCATTCCTCAAATCCAGAATCAAAGTTGTGAGTTCTAGATGCCGCTAAGGACCAAACTACACATGATGCTAAATCACTTGGAAGCATATCATTAAATAATAATAATCATCATCATCATCATCATCATCATCATCATCATCATCATCATCATCGTAAGTGCAGGCTGGTGATTTTCATCAGGATCGCAGCATCCAGGAAGGATGCTTTTCTCGAATGCTTCCCTCCCCAGACATAGAATCATAGAATCATAGAAAAGTAGAGTTGGAAGGGGCCTACAAGGCCATCGAGTCCAACCCCCTGCTCAATGCAGGAATCCAGGTCAAAGCATCTCTGACAGATGTCTGTCCAGCTGCACCTTGAATGCCTCCAGAGTGGGAGAGCCCACCACCTCCCTAGGTAGTTGATTCCATTGTCTTATTGCTCTGACAGTCCTGATGTTTAGGTGGAATCTAGGTTCCTGTAACTTGAGCCCATTATTCCGTGTCCTGCAAACTGGGATGATCGAGAAGAGATCCTGGCCCTCCTCTGTGTGACATCCCTTCAAATACTGGAAGAGTGCTATCATATCTCCCCTCAGTCTCCTCTTCTGAAGGCTAAACATGCCCAGTTCTTTCAGTCTCTCCTCATAGGGCCTTGTTTCCAGTCCCTTTATCATCCTTGTTGCCCTCCTCTGAACCCTCTCCAGTTTGTCTATGTCCTTCTTAAAGTGAGGTGCCCAGAACTGGACGCAGTATTCAAGATGAGTACCAGTGCCGAGTAAAGGGGAATTATCACTTCCCGCGATTTGGAAGCTATACTTCTATTAATACAGCCCAAAATTGCATTTGCCTTCTTTGCAGCCACATCGCATTGCTGGCTCATATTCAGTTTGTGATCTACCACAATTCCAAGATCCTTCTCACTTGTAGTATTGTTGAGCCAAGTGTCCCCCATTCTGTAACTCTGCATTTGGTTTCCTCTCCCTAGGTGCAGCACTTGGCATTTATCCCTATTAAATTTCATTCTGTTGTTTTCGGCCCAGCGCTCCAGCCTATCGAGGTCACTTTGAATTTTGTTTCTGTCTTCCAGAGTATTAGCTGTTCCACCCAACTTTGTGTCATCTGCAAATTTGATAAGCATTCCCTGTACCTCCTGATCCAAATAATTAATAAAAATGTTGAAGAGCACCGGGCCCAGGACCAAGCCCTGTGGTACCCCGCTTGTTACCTCTCCCCAGTTTGAGAAGGAACCATTGATAAGCACTCTTTGAGTCCGATACATGCTCCCAATGTATCCTCACCCCCACCCTCACATGCTGCTATTAGCCATAGCGGGGGGGAAGCTTCCCTCCCTATGTGCTGTGCTCCCAATGAAAACCGGGGCTCCTTACTCATATACTATTAAAAATGATATGCTTCCAAGTGATAGGTTTAGTGTCATGTGTCGCTTGGCCCTAAGCACAAAGGGCCTTGTCTGTGGGTCATCCAAGCAGAAGTGCTTAAGTGTAGGGATGCACTGATTTTGTCAAATGCATTCTGTTTGTCTTGCGGATTGTCAGGGATCTTTCATTCCATTGTCTGCCCATTGACAGGATTGGATTTTTTTTTAGGGATGTGTGGGAATTTCATTCCACTTGCACATGTGCGCATCAGTGAAGGGGCAAATTTGTGCAAAACGCCCCCATAAGTTTAAAAAAAATGGTCTGCAAGTCCACAGAATCCGTGCAACTTCGAAAAAGCCAGTCCGATGCGGAATTCGCAGGTTGGGTTCCTAGAAATCAGAATTCATTTCAATCTGCTGCAGATTTCTCTGACATCCCTACTAAGAAAGAAGGAACTCCATTATCCTGGGGAAAGATATAAGCTTCTTTATCAACTATTTAAAGGGAACTTGGGACCAAGATGGAATTTCAAGGGTTCCTCTCATCATTACCTTATTATTTTGACTTAAAAGAGCCCTTTTTAAAAATTCTGAAATATGCTTCCTTTTTCTATGTTGGTCATCTAGTCTTACTAGTTGGCTTACAGGTGCTGCCAAGAGCAGGGAAGAAGTTTGAAAAAGTTTTCCCTACTTCTTTATTTTCTTTGAAAAGATTAAAAATGACTGGACTCATATGTAGCGTAGGTAGAATTAGGACTTGTGTAAATGACATTCCCTCCCCTACCAATTTTTTTTCAGCTTCTCGGTGACTTTGAATCTAAACATTGGATGGTTTAAAGGCAGGCTTATGTGTTCTTTTCAAATATATGCGAGCATGCCAGAATTGCAGAATCACATTACATGGAATATGTATTTAGAATAGTCCAGCAAAGGTGGTCGAATCTCCTTGGGACTGCTTCTGTCCACCTCCTTCCTGCACCCCATCTGTCTGATTCAAATAGGCCAGAATTCTGCTGTACGTTTCTATGGAAATTATTCAGTATTTTAAAACAGTAATTAAGCTAAAAATTGTATTAACTGAGCCAAGAGCTGATGGGATTGGCAAAGTTCCTAAACCAAAAATGCCATTTGGAAGCTTCTGCTAGAGATCAGTGCAGACATTCCTGGCCTGGAATGCAACCCACTCATTGGGTAGGTATGTTAGAGTGGCTGCAGACATTAATGATATGTGTGAATACAGGAAGTGTCTATTGTGCTTCCTGTATTTGTGCCTACCATTGACATCTGGAGTGGGTAACTGTGATGCTGCCCGGCAAGGACATGCACATGCTTTTGAAGTGGGTACATGCCATGCATCTTCCCAACGGGAGAGGCATGAATTCTCCCTTTGGATACCAGCTGTCTGTGTGAAGGCAAGAAGCCTGATTCACTTGTACTTCCTCTGTTCATGCATATTGTTGACATCCAATGCTGCTCTTATTTTCAATGTAATACTGCGATGCAAGCGGCAGCAGATCCTCTGGAAGGAGATTGCTCATTTGGCACATGAACACTTAATAAGCCATTTCGGGGGAGGGGACATTGCACATGCTTTTTGTGCAGAAGAGGGGTGGACAGACGTGCCATGTCCAGTTCTGCAGACATCCACCATTTTTCACTAGCAAGTCTGTTCTGTACTAGTTTATGTGCGGATTTTGTTTGTTTATTTTGCTGACATGTGTTGCCGACAAATTTTGCGCACTATTTTTCCAAAGTGTGAATTTTTGTGCACATTTTTCAAACTGAACGGATTTTTGTACACATCTCTCCATTGAGTAAAATGTGCTTATGTGCATCTTTGACATGTACTCATTTTTCTTTATGTACTTTTCAAAAGTGCACATTTCATCCGATGTCTTCTTTTTTGGTCCACATTCTTTTTGGGACCATATCATAAGTCCTTAAATGTATGAATTTTGGGATGTAAAATGCCCCCAGTCCATGTCAGTTTCTGGGGGCTGCGGATTGAAGAAATCTGTAAAAAAAAAAAAAAAAAAAAAAAAATCCGTTAGTGAGGATTCCTCACACATCTCTAATGCGGAACATTCCAGGTTCAATCCATGGCACCTCCAGTTAAAAGGGTGAGGTAGTAGGTGATGTGAAGGACCTCTACAGATATGCTGTAATCGACCTAGCTTTTACAGAAAAACTAACTGAGATCTTGATGAAATAGCCTTAAATTTTAAGGCAAACGGATGTCATGGAGGTAAACTATCCCAGTGAAATCCCGCGGAGCCGAAGTTTAAGTGCCTGACTCCAGTGACTGTGTCAAGGGTAGCAGCAATAGCTAAAAATAATGTACAGTTGCTTTACACTGTGGAATAAGACATGATTTTAAATGATTCTATTACGGAGGAGTGATACTATGGAACATTTTGCTCCTGGCGAGAGTTGTATGGAATGGCTTGTGTTTAATAAAAATGTGGGCAGCAAACCAGATGGGTTTAAAGAGAAATATAAAATTGGTAAGCTTTTCTAGATGAGCTTCTCCCAGAATCCCTGGCTGTGTACGAGGAAAAAGAAAAGAGAACGGGTGTTTGAACTAGCATTCTTCAAAGTTATCCTGGCCAATCTGCAATAGAAGGTTATAACATCTGCAGTTTTTTGTCCACGAGGGCTGCTGCGCACTGCACTCCTGCTGGTGCAGGGTATTGGCCAAGAAGATGTTTGAGGAAAGCAGCTGAAAATCAAAGGGCTCCCATTTGCACTTAATCATTCATTCGTTCATACATACACACACCTCAAACGAGCGACACACATTTGGCATTTTAATTTGGTTTGAAGCCATCTGTGAAATTCATGTTTTGATAATGGACAAAATAGCCTGCATCAGCCCATGTATACTATCCAACAGTGACAATGGGCTGGATTCAGACACTGCCCCCCATAAATGGAAGGGCTCCTTCCATCCACAGAAGGCTTCTAATCCAATGGGGGAACCCCACTAGCGGAACAGGGGTGGAGGCGATTTCCATTCATTTCCCCTTCTCGCTGGAGCCCCCTCTGCCCCCGGGGACATCTTCTCCAGAAGGTTTGGGAAATCCTCCGGAACACTGGGAGGGGGGGGCATTCCAGGGGGAGTAGGAAAGTGGGGGCATTCTGAGCAGAACTCCACGCAGGGGATGCTACTGCCGGCATAATAAAGCAAACTCTGGATCCAACCCATGGTCTGGTGCAAAGGTTGCAATCTTCTGAAATCGGTGGGGGCTTGCTACGATAGTACTGTCTGTGCATTTCCTCAGGTTCCTGATCCTGCAGGAAAAACATCACACCCCTGTTTAAGTTTAGACAATACATGGGAGGGCTTACTACAACTTAAAGTAAGTGCCCAATTATGTGACAAGTCAGGAGTTTCTTTTGTGTCCAGGGCTTTACACTCAAAATAGGAGATGATAAAATAATATTAAAAGCTGCATAGATGTTTAACAATTTCATTGTACAATCATAGAATCATAGAATAGGAAAGCATTTTATTAAAAAAAAAGAAAAGAAAAGAAAATATCTTGGCAATTGGGGTTTGGTTTCTTAGAAATGTTTGACTTATGTTGACTAGCACTGGTGCAGAATGCAACAGTGCCCCTGTTCATGGGTGTGCAGCTGCTGACTGGAGAGAAGAGCTTTTCTCTGCTGGAGAGGGGGCTGCGCCTGGGGAAGAAACTGGCAGGCCAGGTAGGGAATCACTGCAGGCCATATCCAGCCTGTGGGCTGAAGCCTGAAGGTTCCCCATCATTGCACTAGGAGAACAATGCCACCTCTTGTACTTTTTTTTTGCTAACCTAACGTTGAATACAGCCCAATGACAGCCTCAAGAAGATTCCATAGACCCAGCACCAAGGAGAGTCCAAAAAAACCGGCATCTGTGTTGACCTACAGACAGTTCTCTCTCTCTCTCTCTCTCTCTGTGGGGTGTGTGTGTGTGTGTGATGGCTGGGGGGGGGGTGTGTGTGATTAATTACACAGATTAATGAAAAGGCAGCCCCTGACTTCAGGCCCACAACCTAAAAGACATGACACAAAAGGAAAAGGAATTGGGAAGGAATCAGAAAATAAAGCAAAACTCAGACACCAGTTCTTAGTTTCAAAGTTCTGATAGGTGTTCTTTCTGGCAAATGAGCTCCCTGTGCCCGTTCCTTCTCTGGCCGATTTATTGGGTTGTATCCAGGGGAGGTTCATCGCCCATGGAAATCAACAGGGTTTTAAGTTAGTCATGACAAGAGCTTTCACGTTGACTTCAATGGGACCTGAGTGCGACAAACTTGCTCTGGACCCAACCCATTGTTATAATAGCATTATTATGAAATGATCACAGGTTAATGATCTGTGGAGTCTTTTTCTTTTCTCCCCCCCCTTTTAACTGTGCATCTTTTCCCCCCCCCCAGCTATCAGCAAGAGCTGAGTTCGCCTGAAGCAGAAATTAGCGAACATTAGCAAAAAAACACAAACATCTCTGCTCAGCAAATGTCTACCGCATCTCAGTTTTGACTGAGGGTTTGAAGGGCTTTTTTCTTTCTTTCTTTCTTTCTTTCTTTTTTTAAAGATCTTTAAAAACAAGTCTCTCATCTTTAAGGTGTAAAATTAGACATGTGTACAGCACAGCGTGGTCCCAATATTCAGAATGAACGTGAAGAATTGGAATTAGTCTGAATGGAAGTTGCGTTAACGTTGCACCCTAATTAAGCTTACCTAAGCAGTGATAGTATATTTTGGTGAATCTGGAGAAAGGGAGCGCTTTGTTGTGTAATTAAGTACAGTAGGTCAACGTGCAATGTTGGCCGTGTTATTTTTCCGTGTAAGGAGCAATGGGTGTTGTCATCGGCTGCCCAAGCATTAATTGCTAGCTGGGAAAAGGAGATGAATATTGGGAATGGTTTAAGTGGCTTTGCATAAATGCTCACAACAAGGAAATGGTTTTATGTCTTACTGGTATGCATTTTTAATAATTCCAGGACTGTAGCCTGCCCATAAAGGGGGGGATGGCAACGAAGAAAAAACGAAGAGTAATAGCTAAACCACACTGGTTGTTTGCATACTGACCCTGTGGGGTTGCATTTGGGAGCTTTCCAATTTATTGCTGCTAGTTTAAAACAACCCAAAGTGCTTGCTTTTATTAACTCAACCATTTGCCTGCATGTGAGTTTGCATTAAAGATGGGAGACAAACAGGAAACCACGCAGATTATGGGCTGACTTTATTACATTTATCTATCCTGCCTTTCTTCCAAGGTGGAGCACAAGGCGGTATATATGAGGTGCCCAGGCAGTGAGTCTGCCATCCAGGCACTGACCAGACCCAGACCCAGTCTTCCCTAGCTTCAGCAAGGGGGTTGCATCCCATGCCTGTCAACCATACAGATGTCTCTGTGAATGCCCCACGTTCATTCTGCCAGGTATTTTCACCTTCCTCTTTTACAACCCCCATTCCTATGAAACAGCTGAAACTGCTAATGACCTTGTGCCTGGGGGTGAAGTTTTAAGCACTTAAGTTTTAAGTTTCCCGTGTTGTGAGAGTGATATGAGAGCCATTCTGTTTGTTCTGTGTGTGCTTCTCCCACTAAATAGGTTTGGCAGGTTTTTTTTATAGTTCTTCAAAAACCTGCAAAACCTGTTCAACCAGAGGGGCAGGGGAAGTGTGTGTGCACCAAGGGCAACAATGATTCCATCTATGAAAGCCTCTACAGGAGAAGGGCTGTAACTCAGTGGCAGAGCTTTGCATTCAAAAGGTCCCAGGTTCAATCCACAGAAACTGCAGGTAAGACCGTCGTCTGAAGCCCCGGAGAGCTGCTGCCAGCCAGTGTAAACAGTTTTGAGGGAGATGAAGCAGCGGTTTGACTTGGTACAGTCATGCCTTGGATTGAGAGCATAATTCGTTCCAGAAACGTGCTTATAATCCAAAACACTCTTATATCAAAATGAAATTCCCCCCAAAAAAATTGTACAGAGATTTTTAATTTAAGCCGTACTACAGTACTTGTATTGCAAGACGTCGCTTTTATATCAAGTCAAGAAAAATTTAATTAATATTTAAAAATTTGCTTGTCTTGCAAAACGCTCTCAAACCAAGTTACTTGCAATCCAAGGTATTACTGTATAAGAAAGCATCCTATGTTACACACTGCTTTCAACTCTCCTAAAAAAAGAATTGTGGTCCCTCTCTAGCCCAAACTGTATGATGGAACAGAGGCATTATGTGGAGTAAGTTCTAATTATGAATACCACATGTAGTGACACACATCCTTGTAGCCCAAAAATTCTCAGTGGGCATGTTCACTAAGGCTGGGTGTGGTCATTAAATGCACCTCAACAATTCAGCCCAAAGGCCCACATCTTTTCAACACAGAATACGGTAGCTTCCCACCTGTCTGCAGGGACACAATAAGACAAGGAGCACAAAGTGTGCTTTGGTTGCACACACTTTCTCTACAAGCCATAGTGGAATATCAGCATAGGGTAATACCGCAGCACAGCTTGGTGGTGGTGGAGGGGAAAACTTCTCCCAAACCTCTGGCTTATCACTCAGCTGTAAGGCTATATGAGCCGGGTGACGTGTGCTCCTGCTCAGTCTGCTGTCCAGGTGTTGACTCCTGGCAGACAGCTTCAAGAGCCTGTTCTCACTTCTGATGGTTCTTTCTCTTCAAAATGGATGTGGACTGGACAGCCCTTCAAACAGAGGATTGTCCTCTGACAGCCCTTCAAATCGACGGATGTCTTCTCTTTTGCCAGGTTCCGGCCAGTTGGCCACAGTAACATATTGAACTGAAAATTAAAATGAAAAACCTCCTCTAGGTTCAGCCCTAAACATCAAGAGAGAATCCTATATATACATACTCAGACATAGGTCCCGCTATGTTCAGTGGGTCTGTAAGGGATTGCAGGTTCCCACTGATATGCTTGTGATGACTCCCTTAACCATGATCATCCAAATCCTGACCTCAGATTAGAGATGTTAAATCCATTCCGTCTGTGTTTTGCAGATTGTCCGGCATCTTTCGTTCCACCATCTGCTCATTGATGGAACTGGATTATTTTTTTAACCGGAATTTTGTTGTACTTGCGCTAATCTGCCTTAGCGCTAACGAGCACTTGCGCAAATGGGCTGATCTGCATTAGTTAATGCGAATTAATGCTAATTTGGATCAGCACAAGTTCCCTGCAAAAGGGAAAAACCAGTCCATGGAATCACATGACTCAGGGAGAAGGGCCTCTCCGGTGCAGAATCTGCAGGTCAGGTTTATAGAAATCTGAATTCTGAACACATTTGAAAATGTTCTCTGACATCTATACCTCAGATACATGACTCCGATTGAATTTGCATGTATCCTGACAGTTAGGGACGGGGGAGAGATTTTGTTTGAACTTACCTAATTTTGCACTTTCAAACCAATACACAAACCAAAACTCAGTTATCCTTCAAAATTTTCACTTTTCTATTTTGCAGGGGAATTCTCCAATCAAAATATGCATACAAAAATGTGGACATTGGGGGAAATGTGCACATACAATGTATATATTAGTGAAAATAGCATTCAAAAATGCATTGTGCTAGGAAATGTGGTTACAAACATTGTGTGTATTAGGCTAAATTGAATAAATAAATTGCATATCTTAGAAGAAATGCATACAAAAATGTGTACAAATTTTCATGTGAACTTAAAAAAAAACCCGGCTCAGACTTCAGGGCAAATCAAATTTAAGACTGGAAATATTTTCAAAGGACAAACTGAAAGTAAGGTTGGAAAAATGGGGAACTGAGAGAAACCAAAACTGACAGATTTGTCCATCCCTCATCAGATCTGAAATCAGAACTTGGCCTGCTGGAAGTCAAGCCAAGGAAGGTTTCTTCTTTTCCCCTCTCTCTTCTTTTTACTTGCATTTGAAAATTTCTTTCTCTATAGCACGAATTAGAAAGCCTTCTGAATTTCACTATAATCCTGTAACTTAACTTTCTTGTTGTTCCATTTCCTGAACAAATAAGGGTTCCATGACTAAGCTGATTAGTTACACAACCATTGTATAGTAAAGTATGGGGGATTTGCTAAAATCAACAAAATATTTTTACAGTTTTAGACATGGTATCAGTTTCCTGTTTGTTCATTAAAATCTATCTGTCCGTCTATCTGCCATCTATTTATCTACTTGGTTTTAATACATTGTAGTCCCCGTACCACATTGTCATCTTTCCTATAGTTTCTTGTAACTTAGACATGGGCAAAACAAACCATTATTCTATGTTTAAATAGAATCCTTATACCTTTTCAAGGTAAGATTTAAAAAAATATTTCTGCAGAAATAACCCATGGAAAGCAATTAAAGAATTAAACATAGTTGCATCAGTAGAGAAATTATTTTCGAATGCCTAGCACGTTTGCTTAGATAGCTTTGACAGAAAAGGTAATCTGCTCTTCCTGTACAATCTTTTGCTGTAACATTGAAAGGAATTGTTTGCTTATTGCACATATCTTTGGTCTTCTTCCAGTGAGCTCAGAGTGGCTGAACAGTGAATTCTGAAATAACATCACTGAGAACATATCGCAATAAACAGCAACACCTAATGCAGCAATTTGTACCTGGCCATAGGTTGCCAGCTGGCCAGAAAAAGAACAAACAGCCTGGCTTGCTCTCATGCTTTTATGAGCAGCTTGTTCTGCAGAAATCAGTAGTGAATGCTTTTCATAGTATGAAGATCAACATCACTTGCTGCCATCTTGGCCACCCTACATGTGATGGTGGGGTATAAATGTTTACAAAACATAAATAAGCATATAAAGTTCTGCAGATTAAACTGCTGTTGACAGCACAGCTGCAGGTGCCACTGAAAGGTTGGCAAGACTAATGGCCTTAAAGTTCACGCCCGCTGTGTCAGTTCTAAAGGGTGCGTCCACATATCATTCTTCCATTGTTTGTCCTTTTAAAATACGCAGAAGCAGGGGGCTGATACTTTCTCCACAGATCCTTCTGAGTTTTTTTTAATGGACAATACAAATGTTCACCTTTCACAATACATGTGGCATGTGCCTGCGTTTTGCACGGTATCTTGAGTACAAATCATTGTATGAGAAGACACCTCGAAGTAGCTTGCACGCGTCTTCTGTCTACAGTGTTGCATATGTGTAATGGTAACATGGGCTGCGATATCAGACACCTTTTGATTGAATTTTTCACTTACAGAATTCTGTAAGGCATCAGGAGCCTGATGGCACCATACAGATCATCATCAGATATAGATAGATAGATAGATAGATAGGATGATCTGTATGGTGCCATCAGGGTACCTGGTGCCTTACAGAATCCCATAAGCAAAAATAGTCTCTGGCCCCAAGGAACTTACAATCTAAAATAGAGAATGGGGAGAACAACAACAGAGAAAGGAGACGGAGTGACAGCAAATGCTGTTGCACATCCTTAAAGCTTCATTTCAATTTGGAATGAGGATTCAGGGGATAAGCCAAGGGTCACATGGAAACATTAAGTTTTGAGGGGGAATTTGGAAGAAGTCAGAGAGGGGCCACCAAGCAATTGTTCATATTAAATACAAAAGGCTTCTCTGAGTGCCTACTTGACTGCTCCTTTTAAAGTATATGATCTATATTCACATGAATGGATGCAGCTATGAAGCATACAATGGCAATGTTCTTCTTCAGTTTGAAAGTATCCAAAGCCTGTGCAGAGGGTGTCTTCAATGGGTGCATCTCAATAGCGTTCACCCTGCACAACCCCTCCTGCCGCATTGATCTGGACATCAGCTTCACATATGGAGCATTGAGAGTTGGGTTTGGAGGAACTGGATAATGCCCCTGGGCTGGGGAATCAGTTCTGTGTTTACGTGGCTCCCCCAACACCGCCCCCTGGCAGTGCTCTCAAGGGTTTGATCCAGATTTGGAGGATGCTCTCCCTGAATGTGCTCAGTATAAGTACACCCCATCTAAATAGCTCAGAGGAGAAAGCCACACAGAAACTATACCCTTCATACTACAGGGAGCCACTTTTCCAGGCTGTATGCAGAAGGTCCCAGCTTCAAACCCCAGCTTCAAAAATCTGCAAAGCCTGTTTAGCCAGAAAAAAGAAATGTGTTGTGCTCCAAGGGCAACAATGGCTCTATCTATCAATGCCACTATGGGGGAAGGGCTGTAGCTCGGTGGAAGAGCTCATGCAATGCATGAAGAAGGTCCCAGGTTCTCCAGCATCTCTTGGTAGGGCTGGGAAAGACTTCCTGTCTGAAACTTTGGAGAGCCGTTACTAGTCAGTGTAGATAATCCTGAACTAGACGGACCAATGGTTTGACTCAGTATAAGACAGGTCCCCATGTTCTGTTACATTGCATGTGGCTGCGGGTTGGGTATGAATATTGTAACCATGTGGGTGAGGGCGATCATATGGGTCTTTCCTACCTTTCACAGTGGAGTGCTCAGATGTTCATTACATAGGAGAGACTCACCCAACTGGGCCAGCCCATGTGACAGCAATATTCATACATAACTACAGCCACACTGGTTTGCTTCCATGCAGCTTGGTGGTGGTGGTGGTGGTGTGTGTGTGTGTGTGTGTGTGTATTTGGGAATGCGATCCATATTTTATTTGTTAGCACACTTACATATTCACAGAGATCACACATTTTTATATTCATTGGTATGTTCTTGCTCACCTATGCTCATGCACAATCATTTGTGTTCTTTATAATATATTACGGACATTTCAATATTTTAGATCTATGTTAAACAACTTTGTATTATGTTTTGCAAAGTTCTAACCTAGGAACTGGATCGTCTTCTGTGCTGTGACTGTAGGGAAATTGAGACCTTTGTTGTGTAATTAAGTACAATAGGTCAGCACAATGTGGACAATGTTATTTTCCAATGTAAGATACAATGCACATTGTCATCAGCTGCACAGTATTAATTGCTAGATGGAAAAAGAGATTAATATTGTCAGTTGTTTAAAGCTGTTTTGCATAAACGCTGGCAGTAAGGAAATGGGTTTGTGTTTTATTGTTATGCATTTTTAATAAAGCCAGAACTGGAGCCCACTCATAAAAGAGAAGCTTTATGAAAGTAACAAAAATGCTGGGAAAAAATAATATACATAACCTTCAATGGATATTTACTGAACAGGCTATTGCTGGGTCCCCTTTAGACCATTCAAATCAGACAATTTAAGATCTTCTAGGAGCTGTAAGGTGATAAAACAAAACACCAAAAGCCTATTTTAACACATCAGTGGTGGCCAACCTTTTTGTGGCAAGAGCGATAGAAATCTAATCTAAACTCAAATCCATTCCATGTTATTAAGGTGTTTCATATCTTGTGTTTCAGTCATGGTATGAGCTACAGAACTCGGCAGAGATTCTCCCCCCAGACCCCAGACCTGCCTATAGTTAGCAGAAATGGGGAGGGGAACATGCAAAATAACTTTAAGGACATAAATGCAAACATGGTTCACTTACAAAAAATTTTTCCAGATCACAGCATTTGGCTTTCCCCTGCTGCACAATTTGAGTTAGTATATATATATATATATATATATATATATTTATTATATGTATACCCCGCCTTTTTTCCTGCAAGGAACCCAAGGCGGCTTACATAATAATCCTCCTCCTCTCCATTTTATCCTCACAACAACCCTGTGAGGTAGGTGAGGCTGAGAGTCAGTGACTGGCCCAAAGTCACCCAGTGAGCTTCATGGCCAAGCGGGGACTAGAACCCGGATCTCCTGAGTCTCAGTCCAACACTCTCACTACTACGCCACACTGGCTCTGCCTTCTATCTTGCCCTTGTATTGTTGCTAACATTACCGATCTAGAGCTGCAGCCCTTACTTAGGAGTAACTGCTATTGTACTCAGTAGGATTTACTTCCATGTTCACATACCTAGAAATGATGAAGCCCACTAAATCAAATGCTTTAAAGTCTCATTAATTTCAATGGAAGAAATGTAAACGCATGCTTACATTTCTTCCACTGAAATTAATGAGACTTTAAAGCATGTGATTGTGGCTGGATCATTTTCTCTAAGGACTCCCAGTACATTCTGTCATTTTTCTGGTCTGAGGACTAATATATTTCCTCTTATGAAATTTAGTATTAGCCTCTTAAGTGCAAGTGCTTGTGGGAAAGTCCCAAATGTCTACAGCAGCTTTCTCCCAACCTAGTATCCTCCAGAAGTTATTGACTTCAACTCCCATTAGCCCCAGTCAGCATGGTCAGTGATCAAGAATTCTACAGTCTTGCTAAAGTGTGCACATATGAAAATCTATTGATGTTAAAATTCCAGTTAGCTACAAATGTTTAGGTTGGATAACAAAACAAAAAGAAATCTTGTGGCTAAATAGCACTAGGGGTATCCACTGGGTAGAAGTGTTGATTTTCTTGTTTTTGATGTTACCACTAAACTTTTTGTAACCTCATGTTTTGCAGTATAAATGGAATTATTTCTGGTGGGTCTTCTAAAATAGTGTAAACAGGTTGACCATGATTACTGCAGCCTTTCAGAAGATGTTTTTAACAAGGACCATATGGCCACCATATGACGCTGCAGCTTTCCCTACTCCAGTTCCATAAAGTGCAAATGCTTTCTTGTAGAGGAACTACCCCCACACCACACTAAATGACTGTGGGAGGGGAAGGGGAAATTGACCTCTGTCACTCTAAACTCTACATTGATATAAAAACACTACATTCTCCAAATAAACCAAGCTAGAATATATGGGAAACCTTTGTTTATGCATGTTATAGATCTAGCAAATTAGCACAGGGGGAGAAATAATCTAAATGAGATGCATTGTGTGTTCTCATTTATATTAAACAAACTTTAAGGTTTGATCATGTAAGAGCCATGATTGACCAGAACAATGGTCCATCTAGTTCAATGTTCTATTCCCAAAAGTAACCAGCTGAATGCTTCTGGGAAGCTCACAAGTGAGGCATGAAGGTAACAGACCTCTCCTGTTGTTTATCTCTAGCATCTGACTTTCAGAGATATACTGTTTCTGAACATGGAGGTTCCATTTGGTTATCATGGCTAATAGCTATTTTTAAAAATAATAATGCAATGTGCAATTGGAGGACACATAGAAATGACATTTATACAAGTGTATAAATATATTCATTAACACTTATGAAATAAGTGAATGTATTATTACACTAGAACAGGGCTGGGCAACTTGTAGCCCTCCACATGTTTTGGCCTACAAGTCCCATAAGCCCTAGCCAGAATAGTCAATGGTGAGTGATGATGAGAGTTGTAGGCCAAAACATCTGGAAGGCCACAAGTTGACCACCCCTGCACTAGAACTTAAACCCCCCTGGAATTTGGGGTTGAATTAGCCTATGGTGAAAATATTGCGCATGTAAGTGGAGGAAATGAAGAGTCGAGACACATAAATATGGTATCAAATCAGGGCCACATTTATTCAAATTGAAGATCTGCGAAAGGAGGAGTGCAGGTCTAAACTACAACTGGCCAGCGGCGAAAACACATTTCGGCGAAAACATCCAAACCGGGGTGGTGGCACAGTGACTCACCCCCCCCCCACCAAGTTCCACACCACTTGGTGCTGGAGGGCCTTCCCAAGGGCCTCCACACAACACCACACAACAACCAATGCGGGTGAGAAGAGTTGACACTGAAGATCAATGTGGTTTTTTACCTAAAAGACAGCTGAGGGATAATGTTAGAACAGTCTTAGACATTTTGGAATACTTGGAAAAACATAATGAAAAACATGCTGCATTGATTTTCTTAGATGCAGAGAAAGCGTTTGACAATTTAAATTGGGGGTTTCTATTTAAAGTACTGAAGGAAATGGATTTTGGAGAGAACTTTATAAAATGGATAAAGTCAATTTATACTTCACAAACAGCACAAATAATTGTCAATGGCGATATGACGAAACCGTGTGGAATACATAGAGGAACAAGACAGGGTTGCCCATTATCACCTTTGTTGTTTATTCTTGTGCTTGAAATACTGAACAGAGATATAAGACAAGATGATAGAATTGGAGGCATAAAAATTAAAAAAGATTTTAATAAGCTGAGAGCTTTCACAGATGATTTGGTGTTAACTTTGGAAGATCCTCTGAAAGGAATAGAAACGTTAATGGTTAAATTGAAGGAGTTTGGTGCTGTAGCTGGTTTTAAGGTTAATAAACTAAAGACAAAGATATTAACAAAAAATATGAAAATTCAAGACCAAATAAAATTGTCAAATAAATCAGGTTTTAAGGTTGAAAAGAAAGTAAAATATTTGGGTATCACTTTAACAAATAAGAATTGTATGTTGTTTCAAAATAATTATGTAAAGTCTTGGAATGAAATGAAAAAAGATTTAGAAAGATGGGATAAAGCTCAATTGTCACTTTTGGGGAGAATAGCCACAATTAAGATGAATGTATTACCTAGAATGTTGTTTTTGTTGCAGACTATTCCTATTGTGACATCGCAAATATCATTTAAACAATGGCAGAAGGATATATCCAGATTTGTATGGCAAGGGAAAAAACCACGGGTTAAGTTTAAGATTTTACAGGATGCAAAAGAAAGAGGGGGGTTGGGTCTACCTGACCTGAAGTTATATTTTGCTGCTTATTGTTTAGTATGGATCAAAGAATGGGTTTTGTTGAAAAATAGTCGATTATTAGATTTAGAGGGATATGATTTGAGATTTGGATGGCATGGGTACATGTGGTATGATAAAGTTAAAGTGAATGTAGAATTTAATAATCACTGTGTTAGAAGTGCCATTTTGAAAATTTGGAATAAATATAAACCTAGGTTTTGTCAGAGAGTACCATTGTGGCTATCAGCACAGGAAGCCCATCATAGAAGAGAAATGTTAAGTAAATACAGTTGGTTGACATATCGTGATTTGCTGAAGTTTTCACAAGATGAATGTAAAATAAAATCAAGAGAAGAACTGATAAAAGAAGGTCATACATGTCAATGGTTCTCCTATTTACAGATGATAGAAAGGTTTAAAGTTGATAAAAGGTTGTATGATTTTGAACAGAGTGTATCTGACTTTGAAAGGGAATTATGCCTAAATGATGAACATCTTATTTCAAGAATGTATAAGCTTTTGTTGAAATTTGAAACTGAGGAAGAGCAAGTGAAGGAATGTATGATAAAATGGGCTCAAAATTTTGGCTATAATATATTAATGACACAATGGGAAAATATGTGGTTAAAAGGTTTGAAATTTACTTTATGCTCTAGTCTTAAAGATAATTTTTATAAGATGATGTATCATTGGTACTTGTCGCCGGAGAAACTGGCTAGAATGTATAGCGGTGCATCAGATATATGTTGGAAATGTGAACAACAGGAAGGAACCTTTTATCATATGTGGTGGACATGTAAGAAAGCTAAAGGATTTTGGGTTGAAATTCATTTATTAATGCAAAAGATTTTAAGGATTACTTTTCAATTGAAACCAGAGGCTTTTCTATTGGGAATAATGGACAGTCAGCTAGAAGGAAGATATGGAACTTTATTTTTATACATGACAACGGCAGCGAGACTACTATATGCACAGAAATGGAAAGGTCCAGCAGTGCCTACGATAGAAGAATGGTTGGTCAAGATGCTGGAGCTGGCAGAGATGGCCAAACTTACATCACTAATTAGAGAAAGGACAACATCTGCGTTTATTATTGAGTGGAAACCTCTAATTGACTTTTTGCAGAGACTGGAAAATAATGATTTGTTTGTTTGTGGATTTATGGAATAATAAGTGAATTTCGGACAACGGGAAGAAAAAGATTTCTCGTTTGGATTATCGAGTAAGAAAAATTATTGTTACCTGTATTTGCTGTAGAAGAAAATCGGAGGTCTAGTTTGTTTTGTTAATTGTTATATGTTTGATATTATGTGTTTGTTTCATATAGAAATTTAAAAAAAAATGGGGGGGGGGAGAAGAGTTGACACCAAAGGCGGCCCTATCTCCCACAGACCGAGCTGCACAACTCAGCAACAGAGAGCCTTAGGTTGACACCAGTCACCTAAAAGGTGCCATTGGATGCTCACCGAACCCTATCCCCACTGCCTATCCCCGCACTTCCCGGAAATGCGGCCGAATTAAACAGAACCCCAAAACAAACAAAAAAACCCCCTACTCTGACTCACAGTGTGGAGTAGGCAAAACACACCCATTGCCCCCGGCCAATCTGGGCAATGAGCCAAAATTCTCACTCAGTCCCCTAAAAAGGCAACCAGAAGAAGAGCCCACACTGCTAACAGGGAGGGAGGGAGCCACAATCGAAAGAGGCTGAGGGGCGGAGAGGCAACCGGGTCTAAATAGCAACCCTAGCCCTCTGCCCCCATTAAGCCTGATTGGAGGGTGAGATTGCCTGATAGAGGACTCACTCTCCACTTCTCCCCCATGCGCAATGTTCTCCCCACCCACAGCAAGGTAGGGGTGGAGGAAGATAGTTCTGGAAAAAGAATCTCCTTGAAGCCAAAAGCTAATAATTTAAACACACTATATAAAAGATAAATGAAACAGACTGCAATAAAATTGCATCTTTGACAAGCATGATTTATTTATTTATTTATTTATTTATTTATTTATTTATTTTATTTTATTTTATTTATACCCCGCCTTTTTTCCTGCAAGGAACCCAAGGCGGCTTACATTATCCTCATCCTCCTCTCCATTTTATCCTCACAACAACCCTGTGAGGTAGGTTAGGCTGAGAGTCAGTGACTGGCCCAAAGTCACCCAGTGAGTTTCATGGCTGAGCGGGAACTAGGACCCAGATCTCCCGAGTCCTAGTCCAACACCCTAACCACTACGCCACACTGGTTCTACTTACAATTTTCAAAAAGGACTTGGGTATCACTTAACCTCACTTGGTTTTCAGTGGATCCGGTCCGCATATTCAGCTTTGTGTCCTCAACTCCTCAAGCATTGATTCATCAAGTGATGAGAAATCAAGTGAGATGTGTGCATGTGTGAATTGCCATATGAACTGTCTATCTGGAAGCCTAAGGTGGTTTTGCTGCTGGGGAACTTTAAAATTGTTTTCTCATTGTTCATTCATGATCAAGAGTTGGCTGGGATATTCTATTCATGTTTAAGTTCAGGATCTTAACTAGCACATTATTGTGCTCCACATTAGTTAATCTAATTAGTAATCTATCACTACCCCGAGACTCCTGGGCCCCATAACTAACATAAATTAGAAATCCCATTTTACCTATAAGTGTACAGTGGAAAACCTGATAAATCCAAAAACGCAGGTGCCGGCCATTCTCTCGCTCTTCCTCCTTTCAAGATATTTGCATAATTGAGACAGGTGCCCTTGGAATATGAGCATCCCTGGTGGTTTCCTTGTTTCCTTCTATGGTTGGCCTGGCCCTGTCTGAAGGTTTGCAATAGATAGGGTGGCCAGGTGTCCTCTTTTACAGAGGACAGTCCTCTATTTGAAGGGCTGCCAGAGGAGTGTCCTCTATTTTGAAGGTGTCCAGTCCAAGTCCAGTATACAGATAAAGAACCATCAGGAGTAAGAGCTGGGTCTTGAAGCTGCCCATCAACAGCACCTGGACAGCAGACTAGGTAGGCACACAGATCGCCAGGTCACAATCTTCCACACAATCTTCCCTCCCTCA
Source organism: Shinisaurus crocodilurus (assembly GCA_021292165.1). Lineage (NCBI taxonomy): Eukaryota > Metazoa > Chordata > Lepidosauria > Squamata > Shinisauridae > Shinisaurus > Shinisaurus crocodilurus. Next base: position 153,041,725 of record CM037876.1, read on the forward strand.
GTGAGTCTACCTTCTCACTGCCAATGTCACCAGCTGCTATTGCTTCTCATCCTCTTTCCCATCACTGCTACCACCTGCTTGCTAGACAGGCAGTTGTTATGATGAGATATACAGTAGTTACGATCATTTAGTTGTGACAAACCCATGACTCCAATGGGGCTAACTCTCTGAATGAGTGAGTTTAGGATTTTCATTTAAGCTCTACTTAGGGCACAATCCTATGCATCCTAATCCATTTTTTGTTAGTTTGTTTTACATAAAAATGTCCAACATTTCCCAGCATTCCCCAGCCAGCATGCTGGGAGTTGTAGGACTTTTTTCTGTCTAAATATGCATAGGATTGTGCCTTTAGAGTAATTTTTATTACATTCTATACCATCCAAAACCCAAAGGTCTCTGGGTGGTTCACAAAACAAAGCTTAAACCTGTACAAATGAAAGACATAAAATGTAATGTAAAAGCCTTTAAAAAGTTTAAAACAACAACAGGGTAAGAGCAAAATCAGAACCAGCAACAGTGGTTCTGCTGAATAAACAGACTTCTGAGTAAACATACTTATAAAGCCGGTGCAAATGTTTCGCATCAGGCTGTTGGGCTTCTGCTACCATTACTTGGGTGGAAAAATATGTGGTGTGTAATCCTATCTCTGGGATCCTGGCAAACCACAGTATTTTGGGAGATGCAATTAAGCACACCTCATTCTAAGCGCTGATTTGCTAGCTTGGGCAAGTGTTGTGATGGGGCTATTCCAACAACTTGAGGCAAACGTGATCTGCTGCATTATATACAATGTAAATAGATATACGGCTTGGCACACTTTCACAGAACAGCATTTTATGTAGAATCGCAGTAAAATAACTGCTGAAAACTAGAGGGGTGGCAGGACTGCTTACAATAAAGAAGCACCCAGAACAGAGGTAAAAAATGAAGCCTAGAGTGATGGAGCAGTGGGGAATATGAAACTTGTGAATTCAGACTACAAAGATCTGGATAAGCAATGGGTATTTTTTCATTGTGAAACCTTTATGGCTGATGCCCATATATCATACTAGAATGGATCTCATAAACGTCCAGAAATAACCATGTTAGCAGCAGTCCCCTTTTCTCCTTCTCCCATCTTAGCATTCCAGCAGTCACCATGCAGCATGGCCCGTGCGCTGCACAGCATTCACTAGTCACTCCGTACCATGCCTCTGATGACTAAATTACCATCCCTTACCGCAAATGAAAGCAATAATGCTTGAAGATGCAGTGCCGCTTCCCTCTCTAGGAAGCACAAGGAGCAAACACGCTGTGGTTAAAAAAAAAAAGATGCACTGCACTCAGAAGGAGCAGGAGGGTGTGTGTGTCTCTCTCTCTTCAAAGAAATTCTTTCCTACTTCATTTTTTATAATCCAGCGTGATGCTACACATTTGCAGGGTATGGGGTGGGCAGGTGACCTTTGAACAAATACATTCTATGTGGCGTGAGATCTTGCATCAAAACCTCACCAGCTATCGTGTGGATAGCACAACCCATCCACCACAGTCCTTTTCTGCCATGCCACGCAAGAAGAGATCACTGCAAGCCCGACTTGAGATGCTCAAAGTTTAGAGGGACGGTATGCAATGAATGAACATGTGTAAACCCTGTGGTGGGGGAAGCCCCTTGCAGACTAGACACACATGATAAAAGAGAAGAAACTTTAGAGGAAGAGGACCCAGTGGGAATCCTCCATCTACAGCAGGGGTGGGCAACTTCTGGTCCTCCAGATGTTGTTGGATTGCAACTCCCATCAGCCCTAGCCAGCAGAGCCAATGGGGAGGAATAAGGGATGTTGCAGCCAAGCAACATCTGGTCGGAGGGCCACAAGTTGCCTATCCCTGAATTACAAGGATTTTGCGTTAGGCCTGAAATGTGGCCTGGCTTTGAAAGAGACTTCTTTTCCCACTGACTCCAGTCTTGCTGAATATGTTTGGCTAAATAACAGTCTTGCCATGTGAGTTTACCTATAACTGTGCCTTACTAGCCATAATGCCCAATTTTATTTTATTTAAATGGAGGTTTTTGTAGCATTGCTATAGAAGCCTGGATTTCTGGATGAGAATTAACACACTAAGATCGAGCATTGGCAAGATGGAATTATGACCGCTGATACCTACTCTGGACAGATCTGAAGGAGCAGATCTGCAGTCTAGGAGTGCTCCCGAGCACCTGGGATGTGGCCAGGAGTAACACTGACACCTACCTGTTCATTAGGTTACTTCTATAGGTGCTTCTTCTACAACTTTTTGAGAGATGCACTAAGAGATATGCAAGTTCAAATGTTATATCTCGTAGCTAGAAACCAGGGACTGGACAAAGAACATGCATGCCGTTGTAATCTCTACAGCAGGGGTGGGGGAATCTCTTTCAGCTCGAGGGCCAAATTCAGTTTTGGAGAAGCTCTCAGGGGCTGTATTCCAGTGATGGGCAGGGCCAAAGTCAAAAGGGGCAAGGCCAAAAATGCAAAAATAAAATAAAATAAAATGCCAGCATCTTTTAGCTTAAAGCTCTTACTGCCAGTAACTAAGTCTTAGGAGAGGCATTTCAACCTTTTTAGAATGGGGGAAAAACGGTGCAAAAGCCGAGAAACCACCAAATGATTGGTGGTTGGGGGGAAGTGGGTGGGGCCAGGGGAGGGGAGGGGAGGGGAGGGGCCATCTGGAGAACCCCAGAGGGGCAGATTGGGACCACAGGAAGGCCGGATTTGGCCCCTGGGTCTTAGGTTCCCCGCTCTTCCTCGACAGGATTGCTGGATACACAAGAATTCCCATCAGTGCCATAGCCATTGGGGGAAGGGGGGGCTGTGGTGACCTGGGCCCACTACGATATTCCAGGGCCCCTTGTTGAATGTCAAGCATTTGCTTTATGAAAGATAAGACTCTAACCCTTTTACTTGTAGAGATATATAGAAAAGTAGACCGGCAGTATTCAAGCAAACTGCTCTCCAAGAAGGAACGTGAAACCTACTGAGCTAACTGTATTTCTATTCTGCAGAGTTGTCCTGCCCGTTAGACTCCCTCAGCACAGAGTTCTGGCTAGGGGTCAGATCCTCATACAAGTAAGAGAATGAAAGTCCTCTGTGTGAGCCATGAGACCCTTTGTACTCTCATGCAGAAACCTGTGAGAATGTGATGGACTCAACTGATTCTATTGTTACTTTTTTAACTTTGATATTTTTATATAATTTTAATATTATAGCTAATTGAATTATATTTTTAACTTTTGTATATTCCTATTTATATGTTTTAATTGTACAAATTTTAATGTTGTAATGCCGCCTTGAGTCCCAGCATTGGGGAAAAGGTGGTATATAAATAAATCATAATCATCATCAGGCAATCACTCGTGACCGAGTAAGATTGTCTTCCAGGATAAAAAAATTTACAAAAAGGAAATTTTAAAAGGAGGAAATTCTAAAGAAAAATTGTGTAGACTAGCGATGGGTCCGTAAGTGACTGTGGAGGCCAATTCTAGATCCACACAGTTTCCCACAGTGAGGACACAGGTTACCAGATGGAAGATGATCCAGTAAAGGATTCGTTTGACGTGCTTTTCGCTTAGCACGTTTCTCCCTTTCACCTTGCACTCGGGCTTCTTCAAAGTCCATAGAACCTTTGTGAAAGGCCAACCTCCAGTTAGATCGTTCATGGGCCAGAGCTTCCCAGTTTTCGATGTTTATATTGCATTTTTTTTAGATTAGCCTTAAGGACATCTTTAAACCTCTTATATTGACCACCGATATTCCGCTTTCCATCCTTGAGTTGGGAATAAAGTAACTGCTTTGGGAGACGGCAGTCAGGCATTCGAACAACATGACCGGTCCACTGAAGTTGGTGTTGAAGGATCATTTTTTCAACACTAGTAGTCTTTGCTTCTTCCAGTACACTGACATTTGTTCGCCTATCTTCCCAAGTAATTCGCAGCAATAATAGTAGTAGTCGTAGTAGCAGCAGCAGTAGCAGTAAGAATAAGAATAAGAATAATAAGAATTCAGGCTAGCTCAGTGCTGCACTAACTCAGGCACGATGGTATTCTGTCCGGCAAATCTCAAACAAGAGCTTGAGCTGGAGAATGTGCTGGAGCAGGGCCTGTATCAGTGGTCGGCATCACTGGGCCCCTGCCATGGCCCCTGCCGCCAACCCACAGCCCTGCTGCTCTTTCTCCTTGCTCTCACTGCCTGTTCACCTCTCCTGTCTGCCTGAGTGAGCAGGGAGAGGAGTGAGGAGTAGCAGCCTCAACTCGCCTTTCCCTCTCCCGGGCCAGCATGCAGATTGGGCCCAGAGAAAAAAGGCCAGTGAATGGGTTGTTGTGAGGAGGACGTAGGCTTGCTCATGAAGGGGGCCTGTGGAGGGCATCTTGCCCTCAGGCCCTCAGAACCTGGAGACAGCAGCAACGGTGTTAGAGGATGGATTTGTTTCCGCTTCGCTGCTGCTTTTCTTGTTCCCAGCAAGGGCAAAGAAGATTTGTGAACCAGGATCCCTTCCTTCGTTTCCTGTAGCACTGCGTGTAACAGCAGAGCGTAGGGGAAGGAAGGGCTTCCTTTCTTCTCTCTTCTTTCTCGGTTTCTTTATGTGGATTGTGTGCTGTGCTGCTGGGAAGTGATGTGGGGGAAAGGTGAAGCGTTGTTGTTGTTGCTTCTGCAAGAAAGCAATTAGGGATAAACAGGAAACCCTGTACCCTGTTCATTATAAGGGACAGCTAATGTGCCTGCATCACTGAGACGAGGGCTGCCGACTCTTGCCTGGGCTGCCACCTCCTGTACCTTTAACAGCAGTTTAGCGGCAGACATCAGCAGGTGATACTATCACTGAGCATCATGATCATCTTATGCTGGTGCACTGACAACTGGACTGGCTTTGGATCCATTGCTGCAGCTGGACTCCGTTCCAAGTTTTGGTCTTAACCTTTAAATCCCTTCATGGTTTCAAGCCAAGGTACCTCAAGCACTGCCATGTTTGCCTGACTGTACAGAATCTCTTCTACGGGCACCCCACCCCTGGAGGTGCAGCAAGTGGCTACCAGGGAAAGAGCCTTCTTGGTAGTGGCACCCTGATCATGGAATCTTCTCCCCAGGAAGGCTCTCCTGGTACCTACTGTGATGTCATTTCGGTGTCAGACAAGGACTTCTTTGTTTTCCCAGGCTTTTTAATTGCTTTCTGCTTTTATCTCTGTCCATTGCTTTATGCTGCATTTTTAGAAAGTTGCCAGTTTTGATACATTCTTTGCATGTTTTAACTTTCTTTTAGTTCTGTGGCCTTGGAACATGCTTGAAGGACAGAGTAGAAACTGATATAATAAAATAAACAAACAAACAAATGAAGGAATGAAGGAATTGTGCTTATCTCTGTGCTGTGAAAAGCTTTGCCTGTTGATTTCTGCAAAGTCCCAGCCACTGTTAAAGACACAGGAGACCTGACTGTGGTTGTTGTTGTTTCCTGGCTAGCTGGCATCATCATCATCATCATCATCATCATCATCATCATCATCATCATCTGTAATGAGAATTTCATAGATTTCATAGAATAGAGTTGGAAGGAGCCTACAAGGCTATCGAGTCCAACCCCCTGCTCAATGCAGGAAACTAGAGGAGGGGTCTCCCATCCAAGTAATAACCAGGCCTGACCCTGCTTAGCTTTCCACGCTCAGACAAGCTGAGCCAGCGTAAGTGTTGAGGCTCCAAGACAAGACAAGGATTCTAAAATGATAATCGGGCCATACAAGATCTCCAGGATTCACACTACTGCAGTGTTCTGCACCTGTGGGGCCGCCCTTGAAATGCTTTGGGAGCAGCAGGCAGCAGGGCGCACAGCATGGAAGGCCACCTCCTTTCAGGGAATGGATGGTCTGCGCATCACATGTAAGACCAGTGCTCTATCAATTATGCTGACACACGATTAGCTTTGGGGTCAAGCTGCTGGACATTCTTTAGAAAGCCCTATACAGCCCAGGCCCATCAAAGGTAAGCCACACATTTCCCCCATGTGATCTCCCACATATCTATCACAGTCAAGAAGAAGCCCTACTCCTAGGGCTGGCCTGAGACATTTGGCTGCCTAAGGTGAAGGGCAGGATGGTGGCACCCAGGCGCATTGTTAGGCCTGGGCCCCTGGGCCCGAATCTATTTCCCACAGCCCCAAATCTACTCTCCAGAGCCCTAAGTATACATTGGTGCCAAGGGAAGGGTTCCCCCCCTCTTTTTCTCAGCTTAATTCTACGTGGAGCAGGGGGCAATTTTCAAGGAGGATTGCAATGTCCCACATGCTGCAATGTCCCCCAACACCCTACATGGCAATTAAGCTTAGAAAACATATTTCCATTGGGGGGGTAATTAGCAGGGAGATCACAGCTGGGGAGGGAAATATTAACCTTCCCTTCTCTGTGCACTGTGCCCCCCCCAAATCCCCCCTCTGCATATCAATTAAGCTTAACAACAGCAACAAACCAATGGATGCCAATGGAAAGATTGGGCCCCAAATCTTTTAAGTGCCTTGCAACACCCCTGCTGGTGCCTCCTCCATTCCATGTACAGAAGCCTGCCACATCTGCTCACTGCTTGCTCAAACAAATGCTGCAATGCAGCAGCAGTGATGTTAGCATGGGTCACATGAGCAGAGCAATGCATGCACACACACACACACACACACACACACACTGGGCAGGTTCGCGCACACACTAAGCTACCCTGAGAATAAGCCACAGTGGGTTGGTTGTTCACTGAATAACCCATGATGGTGCCTACAAATGATCAGTCTCTCTGAGGCTTGCCATGGCTGGTTTCTGACCCACTCCCACTCGCTCCCGGCACAAATCCCAGGGGCCTTTGTGGCACAGTTCCCATCCCGCAATCCTCTGCTTCCTCAGTACATCAGCAGCCTTCTCTTTTTTTGCTGTTGGTCCGCTGAGTGTCCTGGGTGCATCTCGTCTTTGCTGGCTCCTGATGGAAAGTTTTCCGATCCCTCCCCCGCCCCTTTGCAGATCGATACCTGCCTATCCTTATTTCTCAAATAAAATTTTTAAACCCTAACATTCCTTTCAGTGGTGTTTATTATTGTCTTGCACGATGCTTTCTTTGCCTGCCCCTGAAGCGGGTTCCGGGGCTCATTGTCACCCGCTCCACTCTCTGACCGCCATACAAGTGGCTAGCGCTCACTGTTCCTTTCCCCCCACCCTTCCTCTCTCCGCTTCGACTACCTGAGTGAGAAGCAGTTTGACTTCTGGCTCCTTCTTCACCTGCTGGCCCCGCCACCCAACAGGGAAACTGCTTTCTCTCACCTTCTTATCTTTCGCTCACCCCCCTCCACTTCTGCTCTCTGTCAGTTGGAGAAGCGGCTATTCCTGCTAAACACACACACACACACACACACACACACACTCCTCTGTTCTCCAACAGCCTGAGAAGCAGCTTGCGTTCTGGCTTCCTCTTCTCCTCTCCCCACCCCATGCTTTCCTTTAGCCAGAGAATCATATTTTGCTCATGCTGCCACGCCCCAACTGGTCTCCGAGGGCACAATAAGCATTTCTACCCAAGCCTCCCTCCTCCTCACCTGCCACGCCACCCCCACTACGCAACCAGCCTGGTTTCCCCACACACTCCACCCTCCATCTCCACTGCAGAGCAGTTCTCTAGTTTTTGTATCTGTTGTTTCTTATAACAGACATGGCTGTACAACTCTTTGAAACCATTATTAGAGCATGTTATACAGACAATTCTTAGCACCAAGGGAGCAGTCCTGGCTACTAATTTGAATGAGCTTGGTAAGGCACCATGAGGAGTCTCAACTTTACTGGCTGACTGTAGGCTTTGCTCATATGGGGAGTGCTACCTAAGGTGATACTGGTGGGATGGGTGGTGTATAAATGGGATATCCTATGAAGTACGACAATGGGGTACGATTATAGAATCATAGAATAGCGGGGTTGGGATTTCCACTGATATGGATTTCCACATTACCATAACTGAACAATGGTTTATAGGCCCGATTTCCAATGCTATGATTTTAAAAGTGACCCAGGACATGTGGAAAATGCCATGATGAAATCTGGCATCATCCCAGCATCAATGTCCAAATGGCTTCAGTACACAGCAGTGTCCCCTGGCGGACAACACATCAGTCTGCTGTAAGCTGATCCACTACAGCTGCTGCTATCAGGGCATCACAGTCTTTGTCCAAAGAGGCAGACATTTGCAGCCACTGCGGATTGCTGAACCATCTATGGCCATCCTGGCAGAGGGTTATTCCATAGCCCTGTTCCTCCCGTTCCCTTCCACCTGCAGTGTAGAGGTGCAGAAGAGCCTCTATAGAATCCGCTGTCATGTGACGATGCTGGAACAGCATGTGACGATGCTGGAACAGCTCGTCCTGGTCAGCATGGTAATCAGTAAGAGCTTTTAGAGCAATTTTCATTGCAGCAGAAATAGCAGCTTCTTCTGCCATAACGTAGTTCCCCAGCCCTTTCCAAAGTACATTTGAGGAGTGCTAGCAGTCCTGTATCACAATAGCTGCAGAGACAGGAGGAGTTAAGGAGAAGATGAGGCAGAGACAGAATTGTGGGAAGGATGTAGTTTGGAGTGAGTTATGGAATGCCCAGCTCAGTTAGAGTCAGGGGTGGTGTAGAAACAGCTGCTACTGATGGAGACGGCGTTTAAGGCGTTACGGAAACACCTTAGCAGAGTAAAAGGAATGGCCACAGAGCCAGGCTTTAAAACATAAATTAAGCAGCGGGGAAGGGGGGGGGGAGAAAACCATGCTCTCCGGCCTGCATAGCCTATGGGCTGCAGCAAGTAGGTCTCGGTTCATACACGAAACTCTTAACTCATTTTGCTGCAGATTCCTGCAGAGCAGCAGCAGGCAACGCCTCTAAAATAGGTGAACTAGGGGTGTGTTAATGAATTGGATAAGGGACTGGGAAAACAGTGAGAAAAGGGAGAAATAAAGACAGAAGAAACAGAAAGGAATGCCTTTGAGTGTGCGGTGATCGATATTCCCCCACAACATTAAACAACACCTCACTGCTAACACCTATGGTGGGAATGCACCTTTGCGCCAAAGGCAATGGTTTCTGTGTCGCAGGAAGGTGATCCTACACTTTACCACGTCCCCCCGGCATCGGAGGCATCCATGATTCCAGAAATGAAACTGAAGCATCCCCGCCACCCCCTTCTCTCTAGTGAAATCCCTAGCCCAGTGTTCTCCAAGCTTGGGTCCCCAGATGTTTTGGGCCTACAACTCCCAGATGCTGGGAGTTGTAGGCCCAAAACATCTGGGGACCCAAGCTTGGAGAACACTGCTAGCCTAACCACACAACATAGTTGCAAATTGCAAGCTGAACGTATCCTTGAAAGCACACCAGGACAATCTTCTCATTGTGAGTTTTAATTTTGCTACAAGAAGGAATAGAACAGCAAAGCATATACCAAGAAGAAGGAGTAGATATGTGGTGGGTTAGCATGGAGGAACAAAAGAAACTACTGAGCCCCTGCACATTTCCCCTGGTGCCGTTCGTGCACAGAAGAACGTGGTTGGCACTGACTGCTCCGCAGATATCTTTGAACTGGTTGCTCTGCATCCTCCCACTCAAACAGTGGTGCAAATGGCTATTCAGTTGGCTGCAAACCACAGTGTGGTGCGACCAAAGGATCTGCTATATGACATAGAGAGAAGACCGGTTAACAAGGCACATATTGAGGCGGAGGCGAGCTGGGGGATTGAGGCAGTCAAGGTACCACAGAATGGTGTTGTTGCAGAGGAGGAGGAGGAGGAGGAGGAGGAAGGAGAAACTGCTGTGGTGCACCATAGGGATACGGCTGGTACAGAGCTTGTGCTTTTTGGCCTTGGCCAGATGTTTGCAAGGCTACTGCCAATATTCAAATGGCATCCATTTGCCTGTCAGTGGTGGCAGTTCATTCCCTCATCGCCCGCTCAAAGACGAGGTCCAAGGCTGCCATGTCTTCATGCACCAACTCACCTGAAGAGCGAGTGCTGTTAGCTATGGTCTGAGTTGACCAGGTAAGAGACTAGACGCTCACTGGCCCATCTTCTGTTTTCCTGTTCATTCATTCCTTGAAAGTCTCATATGTGTGCTCCCCTGGTGCTTTAGTGGCACTGACCAAGTCCCTTGCGAGCAGCACCCAGTTGGTTTTACACTTGTTTTGGAGACGCACCACCCTTTGTGCCTTGGTTAGTGGTGGCTCTTCCTCCGGTGCCTCTTACTTCAGCTGTATGGGCTCTATGGCTGCCAGAATCGGTTGCTCTGCTGCTCCTCTTCAGGTTCATCCTCTCCTTCAGGGACTTCACCTCCACCCTCTTCTTCTGGAAAGTTAGTGAAGGATGGGTTGCTAGGATCTGCGAAGATGTGTCCCAAGTCCAGGTCTAGTGTTGGTGACTCTGCTCCCTCCCTCATCTGAGACAGATTGGGAAGAAGGGTCCTCTCAACCAGTAGATCAGCAATATTGTGATGCACCCACTGCTGCTGCTTCTCCTCCGGAGACAGGTGCTTGAGTGAAGCAGGTGGGAGAAACCTACTCTCTTCAGGGCCAGTAGCCATACTTTCCATGCGGAGGTCCAGCTTCAACTGCATTTCCCTTGGAAAAGTACTCCAGACTGCTTCTTGAATGGCACTTTCTTTTTTAATGGGGCATCTCTGAGTTCACATAGCACATTAGAGGGCCGGGTTGTTTTTCTTGCAGCAGGAGGAAGATTTTGGGCTGCTTCTACTCAAAGAGTACATAGTTGGTGAACTTATCCCAGAAGCAGAGGGGGCAGCTAGCAGGGACAGCAGAAATGGACTTGCGGGATGTATTGTAGTTCTCAAAGGTCATCTAAATTGGCTCTGTAAAGGTGAAGATGCCATAACTATGGAACTCCTTCACAAAGCCCAAACCTTTTAGGAGTCAAGTAAAACACCAGCAGCAGCAACAACAACAGCACTAGGGATGTGCACAGAGCTCAATTGGGGGGGGGGGTGGAAGTCCAGCAAACTTGCTGGGCTCAACCCCCAGAGCTCCACTCACCCTACCTTTTCGCCAGCTTGACTTGTGTTCTCGCGAGCCAAGCCGGGGAAAATGACTTCCGGGTTCCAGCGCTGCGCTGTTTCCATAGAAAATGGCATAAAATACATTAAAAACAGCCTAACTTGCACAAATCGTGGCCTAATTTGTGCAAATTAGTCTGTTTTTAACTTATTTTATGCTATTTTCTATGGAAACCACGTAGAGCTGGGGACCCAGAAGTCTGGCGAGCACCTAAATTGGTGCTCGCGTTTGGCTCACTAATTAGACTTTTGTGTATTTATAGATAAAATTTGGATCATATAGGATAGTGCAATGTGTTTAATAGTGAGTTCTATGTCATTTGATGTGAGGGCCATACTCAGTGGAAAGCACCTGCTTTGCATGCAGAAAGTCCCAGGCTCCATTCCCAGCATCTCCAGGTAAGGCTGGAAAAACTGCTGCCTGAAACCCTGGTGAGCTGCTGCCAGTGAGTGTCAACAATACTCAGCTAGATGGACCAAGGGTCTGATTTAGTATAAGACAGCTTCCTATGTTCCTATGAGATGTGGGCTGCATTTGTATTGTTTTTTAAGTTACCCAGTTTGTTATAAGATGATGCTGATGCTGATGCTGAGATGCTGCTGCTGCTGCTGCTGCTGCTGCTGATGATGATGATGATGACGATGATGATTGCAGCTACATCTTCGAGGTTAATATTAATAATTTATTCCTTGGTGCTCAATCTTTTGTCGCATCATACCATCCAGCTGGTTACTTTAAAAAAAAAACACTTTAGTTTTTAAGACTGTGTTTCATCATTTGGCGATCACAAGAACTAGAATCCAGTAACAATTCTAAATTGAACTAAGTGCTGATGGGCTCCACAAACTGCTCCCAACTCAACAACAATTAAAGACCGGCCTGGTTGTGTGAACTGTTCCCATGTTGAAATCTGCATTTTCTCCTGTGTATTCCAAAACACATTGTGGCTCTCTGAAAAGAAAATAATTGCTTTTGACATTACTTGACTGGTTTGATTTGAGCAGGCTGTAATTACACAGTACTGATCAGGTTTCCAGTGGGGGTTCCCAATTCAGGAATGAATAGCAGAAACATGAGGGTTAATCACAAACAGATACAAACCAGATTTCCCCCAAATTCTCATTCCACGTTTTAGTAAAAATCTTCCAGACTTTAAAATACATAGAACAGCAAATGCCACAATAACTGGTGCATAAACACTGCTTAGTATACAACTGTGCGGAAAATGTTAGAGAATCGTAGTGTTGTTCACTGCCTGACACACTTCCTACAGCAGCAAACCTCCAGACTGTGCACCACAGATATGAGTTTCTAACTAGAAACTGGGAAGGAGGGGGAGATTAACATAACAAATCCAGGGGCCCCAATTTACTTCCAACTCCAAGGCATGTGTCTGACAAGCTTCAATGGGTGGAAAGTTTTCTGGATTGTATATAGCTCTCTGTGCTGGACTGACCTAGTATTTTACAGATTCCCAGTCATTCATTCATTAATTAGATTGATGTGTCGCTTCCCACATCCAAAGAAGTCTCGAACTTACACAAAAGAAAAATACAAAAATCCACAATCAATAGAACATACTGTTGGCAATGGTGCTGAATAAATGTTGCTGGTAAACAGTTGCTGGTTGTATTATTTAGAATATACCTTTTCCTTTCTTTCTTTTTAAAGATTTCTGAATGACTTCCTTCATACTTCATATACAAGAGGGGTGTGCAACACATGGTCCATGGAGTGCACATGGCCCCCTTGGCCTTTTGTGCACCCCTATTGTGCACACACACCCCACACCACCACTAAATTTGCTGCTGCTGCAGTGGCAGCAGAAGAAAAACACAATTTTGCTTTAGTACAAGATGAAGCTATTTGGAGAGCTGTTTGGAAGCTGAATTGTGCTCCCGGAAGCTTCCCGGGAGTGTTATTTTGCTTCCAAACAAGGTGTGTGCTTCCTACATGCCTTGTTTTAAAGCAAAAGCACCTCTTCTTCTTCTTCTTCTTCTTCTTCTTCTTCTTCTTCTTCTTCTTCTTCTTCTTCTTCTTCTTCTTCTTCTTCTGCCACCACCAGCTTTGGGTGGCACAGGCAAATTTGGTGGCAATGGAGGCACCCCTGACCCCCGGAAGTTGCCCAGCCCTGATATAACAACATGGGTACTCACTACACTATTGTTCTGTGTGCACATGTGCATGCATCACTGGCACAGCTACAGAAAACCCGATCCAGCTAGGGGCAATATGTGCAGCTTCCTGCATGGATGGTGAATTGTGGCCGCTTGATCCTCTAGCTGGAGCTGTGAGCTTATAGCTCTGCTTAGTAACCAGAACATCACCAATCAGCTGTTTGGAATGTGGAGCAGGTGGGCTGTGTGGATCTAGTCCTTCCATCTCTCCCTGCCCAGCTGAACGACTAGTCAGCCCTATTCCGTGTATCTAACCAGGCTTATGTGTGCAATGCCCCAGCTTCTCTTCACACTTATATTTGGATCACAGCCTACATAGAACTAGTTGATTCCTATTTCTACAGCTGGCAGCGGATGCTATACGTAAACTTCCTACAGTTAAATGTTTGTCTACAGTTTGTGATAGGAAACATCAAAAAATCCTATAACATTTATTTTCAAGAAGACCCCCTACATCTTAGAAGAGGCCCATCTTCACCAATATGTTACACTATAATATAATAGACGATCTGTTACAAAATAACTTTATTTGGGTTCACTCCTGTTAACTCTAGCCAAGGTATTGTCTATGCTCGGAGAGAGATTTCAGTTTAGCATTATGCCTCATGTAGCATCTAAAAAAATCCCAAAGATGACATCTCACCTCATTAGTTGCTTTCTAATGAAGGACAAGTTACAATGCAATCCTAGACATGTCTACTTGGAAGTAAGTTCCCCTGAATTCAGTAGGGCTTAGTCATACTCCAGAGCAGATTTTTGGGTGCCATGGAGAGCTACAGCAGGGGAAGGAGAGAGGGAGAACATTTTGTTGTGCTAGCAGAATTCACTAATATAACCCATTAAAATAAATTAGTAAGCTAGGTGGTGCTATCTGAATTTTCTACATATATGTCTTCATGCATTCCAGATTAAAGCATCGAAGTCCAAAGAAACTCTAGACACTTCAGTAATGAGTCTCACTTAATGCAGATTATGTGATGAGTTTTCTGTGTAAAACAATAAACCCCATTGACTTCAATGGGACTTACTCCCAGGTTAGTGTGTGTATAAGATTCTGGCCTAAATGTTGACATTTCAGACTTCATATGTAATTGAAATGTAAGACAGGCAAAGCTGTAAAAAGAGCTAACTCTGCTCAGATTATTTTATGTTTGATTGACTGGGGAAATGACTTTCAGTTGACATCTGAGCCAACAAGTTAGCTGAAATAAAATTTTGCTTAATACCTTTGCATCAATAATCTAGGCACAGCACCATTGATTGAAAATGTCTGATCAATAGAGTATTATTGACTGCCTAACTGTAACTTTGCCAGACTTCCCCCCCCCCTTTTTTTTTTGCTAATTCTGCTGATGACCTTTTTACCACTGCATTTGTGGTTCACCATTTTTTTCTCTTTGAAATTCAATTTGCTCTTTTTGCTATTATTTAAGGAATTTACACATCCAATTGATTTCATTCTACCTGGTACAGTAGGAGTGGGTCAGATATAAAAGAGTGCACAATGCTTTTCTAATTGCCTAGAGAAGGTGAATATAAAATAAACTATATAATTTCATAATGATACGAGAATAGCTCTTTGGCTAATACATATTCACATCACAGTATCATTGAGCTAGAAGGACTGCAAAAACCATCTAGTCCAGGAGTGGACAAGTTAAATTTAACCATTGTAGTGCTCTCTAGCACTACGGACCAGTATGCTCCCAAATTTTGGCCCTTTTTGGAGGGGGAGTCCATGGACTGCATGGCGCTCTGTGGGCTGCAGCTAGTGGTGGGAGTCCGGGGTGTGAATATGGCCCCCAGACCTCTGGACATTGTCCACCCCTGATCTAGTCCAACCTCTTGCTGCAAGACATCTACCCCCTCCCGCCCACCAATCCATCTATGTTACACAGGTTGAACATATGAAGCTTCTACTGAGTCAAACTATTGGTTCATCTAGCCTAGTCTTCCTCAACCTAAGTCCCTTCAGATGTGCTCAGCTACAGCACCCATGATCTGTGAGCATTGGTTATGCTGGCTGGGGATGATGGGAGTTGTAATTTTAAAAAAGCAGAGATTTTTCCCAACCATGATAAGATCCTTTAACTGGAGATGACAGGGATCGGCCCAAGTGTCTTCTTTGGGGATTTTGATCCCACAGAGAGTCACCCACATCCATCCCAATTATGCTAGTGACGTGAAGCCAGTACCCTGAATGAAACATTGTGGACCTTTTTTTAGTTTTAGTTTGATAAAGATTTCTAAGATTATACACAGTGTGAGAAAGTGGTTAGAGGGCAGTTCTTGTTCTCCCTCACCCATAATTAGAAGTCAGAATCATCCAATGAAATTGGTTGGCAGGCACTAGATTCAGAACAGACAAAAGGAAATCCTTCTTTAACTCAGTGACTGGGTTCAGACTACACAATAACCCACACTCAAGGTTTGAGTATGGGCTGAGTGTGGGTTGTTGTTGGACTGTGAGTTGTTGTTGAAACGTGGCTTATGGTGTTGTCTGAACCCGGCCAAGATAACAAACCATGGTGAACAATCCACAGTTCACACTCCAACAACAAACCATGTGTTATCTTCATGGATTGTTCATGGTTAACAAGCCATGGCTTATTAGCACAGCTGGGTTCAGACAACAGGATAACCCACATTTCAACCACCACCTATGGTTCAACAACAACAACCATGTTGTCTGAACCCAGACAAAGTATCATTCATTCATTTATGGAATTTGTTGCCGCAAAATTGGGGGTTGACCACTGGCTTAGGTGACTTTAAAAGGGGATTAGGCAAACGCATGTAGGATTGGTCTATGAGTCACACTAGCTACACAGAGCTTCCATATTTGGAGGCAATATGCCACTGAATGCCAGGCATTGGGGGAGTCACAGGGAAAGAGGGCTTCGGCCTCCATGTCTTGCTTGTGGGCTTTCCAGAGGCATCTGGTAGGTGACTGTGGGAAGCAGGATGCTGGATTAGATTGGTATGATCCAGCAGGACTTGAATGTTCTTATTTTTTGCACCCATGTTCTGTACTGTGTGTATGTGTGGGAGGGATGTACCCAGGATCCTATACAGATCCTGTAGACAGCAGGTCAGGAAAAAGCTGTAGTTACATTGTTCTAAGTGACCAATAGCCTATTCACACAAATTGGGCATGTAGAACGCAGGCTCAAGGGCCAAATCCAGCCCTCCGGGGTTCCCCAGAAGGCCACACCCCCTTCTCCTGCCCCCACCCCTTCCCAATCATTTGGTGGTTTCCCAGCTTTTATGCCACCCCCCTCCCCCATTCTACAAGGTTGAAATGCCTCTCCTAAGGTGTAGCTACTGGCAATAAGAGCTGTGAGCTAAAATATGCTGGGATTTTTGGTGTTTTGGACCTGCCCATTTTGCCTTGCCCACCCCTGGAATAGCCCACCCAATAGCTTCTCCAAAATGCAATTTGGCCCTTGGGCTGAAAGAGGTTCTGCACCCGTGTAGTAGGCACTTGGGAGCCCTGTTTATGCAGGCTCCTTGCCGTGGCCACTCAGTAATGTGCACTGGCCATGATGTCAGAGATACATTTTGCACATCGCTTCATTGTTTTTTGAGACCCGGAGATTTAAAAATAGCTGTAGCGCACTTTTTTAAACCTTAAGTAAATATGTACCAGCATGAAACGCTCTGTGCTATTTCACATTTATCACCTGCAAAATGTGTATGTACCCAGTGTATGAGATACCCCTAGTGACGGGAAGAACTTTCTTTCAGCTACCCAGCCTCTATCCCAATTCGTCTGTGTATTTTCCAGTTACTGGCATGATTTAAATACCTGCAGGACTACAAGTATTCCACATAGTCCATTGAACTGTATGAGATGGCATAAATCATGGCTGGAAATCAGTCTGATTATCACCGGTCTTTTACAGGGAAGTGAAGAAATACAGACATCAACGGCAATGGACTTTAATAAATAAATTTATTACAAGATAATTGGGCATTTAATAGTAACATGGGGAAAAAACCCTCATCCATATTTTACAACCCCATGTCAAAGTATGTCTGACTTGAATATCTGAAGCTCTCAGGAGCACCCATATTAAAAGATTGAATAGAAATCATAAACTGTAACATTAATGAAACCGTTAGATATTAATCCAGAAAGTGTGAAAAGCACCACAAAATTGCCCCCCCTTGGAGGAAATTGTGGATAGTACATGATCTGTAAAAGATTGGCTATACATTTCTGTTTTGTTTTGTTTTTTAATTAAAAAAATAAAAGAAAGGAAGTCTGATTATGTTAAATGGATATGCCTGTACTACTTATATGAAATAACCTGAGGTGATAATTTAGATATAAAATACTGGTCCTTTGCTAATTGAAATAGCTGGACATCATCTGTGTCAATCACTGGGGCTTTGGGATGCTTCATGAATGGAAAAGCTGTCAAGTGTGTTGCAAATCCCTTACACATCTTTATCAGGGTTTCATTGATTTCACTGGGCCTTCCTTCTAAATCCATGGTTGCATACGCTACAGTGAATTTTGATGAAATTTGGTGACTGCCAACATTCACATCTGGCATGTACAGAATGCCGGGGGCGGGGGATATATGAACGCCTAAAAACACAGAGGTACAGCAGTGAATTTGACAGTCAAATAAATGTGATTGTTCACTTTCACTCGTATATGTCCAGAAAGTGGGGAAATATATACCGTATATGTTTACCTATTCACAAAAATTCATCTCAAATTGTCAGCATTCACGTGTGACTGCTGACACTGCTGGATGGAGTGAAGAGTGGTGTGTGGGAGGAGAGGGAATCTCAAAAAATTGGACAACGGGACCTTCAGGGAGCAAAGCTGTTCCTTTCGTGGAAAGTCCTTCTTCTTGTAGAAAGCAGATCCTGGATCCAACCCCAAATGTTTTAAAGACTGCAGTCCTAGACACAGGCATTCACGTGTGACTGTTGACATTAATCAGATGTTGGACATTCTGTGTAGCACATATAAAGGAGGATCCCTCATATAGAATCTAGAAGGAAGGCCATACTAGCTGGGAACGCCCTCTAGACTTCAGCGGTCATTAATAGTGAGTTTGCTGACAAGCTCAAAGAGGATTGAATGTGCCTGGCAATTAAGCTGAACTTAGAGGAGTGTCCTAGTTAGAACTCACACAACCAAATAAAGATGCTAAGAATGAAAAAATCTGTTAGGAAGTTACCATGCGCTTATGTAGTTCAGGCGTGGGCAACTTGTAGCCATCCAGATGTTTTGGCCGACAACAAGGGTTTTACCCTTGAAGGTGGCCTAATTTTTTTTTAATTTTTTTTTTTAAACAACTCCCATGATCTCTCACCATTGGCAATGCTGGCTAGGGCTGATGGGAGTTTTAGGCCAAAACATCTGGAGGGCTACAAGTTGCCCACCTCTAAATAGTTATACAGCTCAGCCATGCTGAAAGTTAGACCCTATTCACAAGCTCCTTTGAGCCCATTATCATGTGAATGGTGTTGTTTCCCCAGAGGTAATGCCATTGTCTGGACCAGCAGGTGACACTGATGCCCCACATGGAACTGAAGAGGTGGTCAGCCATCCAACCTAAGTTAGGTTGGCAGAACCCTGGCTTCTTACAGTGCAATCCTACACATGTCTACCCAGAAATAAGACCCATTGAGTTCAATGGGATTACTCCCTGTTAAGTGTGTCTAGGACTGCAGTCTTTAAAACATTTGGGGTTGGATCCAGGATCTGCTTTCTACAAGAAGAAGGACTTTCCACGAAAGGAACAGCTTTGCTCCCTGAAGGTCCCGTTGTCCAATTTTTTGAGATTCCCTCTCCTCCCACACACCACTCTTCACTCCATCCAGCAGGATCTCCTGGCTCTCTGTGTAGCATGTTCAGGGGGCTGGAGGGGCTGCCGCAGGAAGGAAGAGGGGGGTGTAGTTGATTCAGCATAAATCTGGATCCAACCCTTTAATAGAAGAATAGATGCAATGATTACAGCAAAGATCTTTGAGTTTGCCCACAACTTCAGTTCAGTAGGACTGGAAATGCACCATCACGCCGATCCAGCGGTCCTTTGAGGGCACAGGGCTTGGAAGCACACACCTTACTTGCAAGGGTTTCTCCATTCACTTTAATGGTGGGGACAAAGAAAGGGTGAGTGAGCACAAGGGGATGGACACAACAAACATCTCCTTCCATTAAAGTGAATGGGGAAGTTCTATCAGCCACAAGCTCCAGGTACACAGTGAAATGCATACAGGGCTCCTGGATTGAGGGCTATGGAATACACCCTTTTACTTACAGAAAGCTTTGCATGTTTCATGACCTGCTGTGCATTTTGATGGACTGCCTTGCTGCTTTTACATGGATATGTTTTCATTCTGCTATTTTAGTGTTCAATGCATTGTTTTTAATTTTATGTTGTTTGATTTTGATTGCATTGTTTTGACCTTTTGTAAGCCAGTTTGGGTGTTCTTAACAGAAAACCAGGAGTCATTGTTATCATCATCTTCATACATTTGAATGATGAATGGCAATTCACAGCCACTTTCAGTTGAGTAGACACACTGGGTTCAATGGGACTTCTACTGGGTAATCAGTGAATCACTCCCTCAGTAATGTAGTGTATCTATTTTTGTTCTGCATTCATAGGCATATCTTTGTTTAAGGTGGCCAATATTTGGTTCATTGTGGAAGGCTACAAGTCTCTAGTATTCAAGAACTGGTAGGAATTGCAGTGCTTTCCACCTACATGATAAATCTAGAATGTGCCCTGTCTTAAAAATGCAAATAATTGTTGGCTATAGCCTACAATAATGTCAATGACATGATCTCTATTGTACTACACAAGCATAATTGATGTCTGTAATTAACATTGGGTCAGACTTGCCTATCTTGCATTAAAAGAGTCATCTCTGGAATGTCATTTTACTGGCCATGTGTTTGTGCCAAAAATATGTATCTGAGATATACGGCGGGGGAGTCATGCTGGTGAGTTTGTAATCTACAAATGCCCTTCAGAGAGATTCCTCACCTCAAATTCTGGGCAGCATTCTATACAAATAATTGACGAAACAATTTATCATAACAAGAACTATTTCTGTATGACCCACACTCACCCTGATCCTTGTATCTCCAAGCACAGGGAGCCCACAGACCTTCCACACAGGTCCATGTGTGGAGAAGGGGAAGGGTACACTTTGCCAGGGCCGAAGTTCCAGGGAAGAAAGTCCAAGCTGCAAACCCATTACCACAAGGAAACAAACTGAGGTTAAGTAAATTATAGATCATGTTGTGGACATTTTATGGAACCGTATTTCTCTGCATCTGTGTACCTATTGTCCAGATCTTTGGAGATTTGGTGGGGCCTATCAGAAGCAGTGTTAGAAGAGACCCATATTGGGAAGTCCACAGGTCAGAGTAGGCCTGCAGGTCTAAGGTTCTCTACTGCTAATGTATAGGATGGGGTTGTGGTATGTGTGTTGGATGGGGCTGCATTACAAATTTATACTGGGCCCTAAAAATAATGCCTGGGCCTTGCTTCCACACCTTCTCCATGCCGAACAGCAAGATGTACATAAGATTTCAGCAGGGAGGGAAATTGTGAGGATAGCAGGGGATGTAGAGCAGCTTTTCCCAACCCTAGGTCCCCAGATGATGTTGGACTATAGTTTCCGTCATCCCTGACCATTGGCCAGGCTGGCTGGGGATAAGAGGAATTGTTGACCAACAACTTCTGGAGACCCAGGATTGGGAAAGCCTGCAGCTGTGCATGAAGATCTTGGGATAGGTTCCCCCTCTACATGCATAAGGCAGCCTGTGAGAGATACAAGAGATGTCACACCCCTGCCCCAGCTTCCTGTCCCTGTGGAGAGAGTAATCTCTGCAAGAAAACCAGTTTCTGCATCTAGATTGTTGCTTGCAAAGTTCTGGATTCCTCCAGGTAGCTTCTATGGAAATGTTGCTGCACAGATTGAGCTATGGTGCTCTGGGCCTGGGAAGTTCTCCATATATGCTTTCTAGCAAACATGCATCCTGTGGAATCCCATTTCTTTCCTCTACAGAGGGACAGTCTCTTGTGATTAACATCTGCCCAAACTGGATGTAGTAGCAGCACTTTTTGAATAACATGTAGCTTTGAAAGGATATTATAGGTTGGTTCCTCTAGACCAGGACAAAGCTGCTGCAGAAGTTTAGGACTCTTGACAGGAATATTGATATATTCAGTGGCTTCTTTTAAATGCTGAACTGCAGTTTTTGTGACATCTTTTCCCCTCCCATTAGCATTAAGTTGTTAAAAACACACACACCCTTATCCAATCATAAATGTGTAGTGCATTCCCTCCTGCCATCATTGCAAACATTATGAAACATTTTAAGGATGCCGAGAGGAAGCAAGGCAGTGGACAGTGTTACCATCAAGCCGCATGGCTGACTTGCCCCAGCTCCCCTGGCATGAAAGAAGGAAGGGCTGGCCACCTACGAACTGCCAAATAAGAGAAAGCGCATCACCAAAAAGGAGAGAGGAGGACACGGATTTGCATCAAATTTGCATATGCTAATTCACATGCATAGATGAACAGCTTCAATTTGACCCATTTGCACATTCTCAGTTCACTATCTGGAACAATCCACACATCTTGGTAACCAACAGAAAGGTAATGAGGAAAGCTTGGGCCAACAAAGGCCTTTATTTCCTAACACAGCTCCTCGCCAAAGAAAGCATGTTCAAGCCCTTTGGAGTGTTGCAAGATGAATTTGGCTGGCTTACCTCCCACAACAGCCTGGCAATATCTACAACGTAAGTATGGTATCATGAACAAATTTGGCCTAGAGGCGTTGGCTGCCTTGGATGCCCCAAACATACTAGAGAGAGCACAGGTTGTGACAGACTTAACAAAGACCAACAAACTCCTGCATGGCCTGGTTTGAGATACCCTTGCTCCAGGCATGGGCCCCTTGAAGATTAAATGGAATGCAGAGTTAGAAACCAAACTGAAGCCCTCCAATTGGAAAACAAAATCTGTCAAACCATCTAACATAGATCTCAGGCTGCAGCTTATACAGCAAAAGATTTTAGACAGGGCACACTAGACACCAGATCGAATCAAACGCCTGGGCATCTCACAGGATGATAAGTGTTGGAGGTATCACAGTCCGCAGGCTAATCTAGCGCATGTGTTATGGAGTTGTCCCATTGTGATGCCTTTCTTGCATGAGGTCCTAACCAGGATTCAGCATGGTCCTAGAAACTGTTGGAAATTGTAATATTGCCTGCTTAAATCAACGAGGTAAGGTAACCACTAGTCACAGTGGGAAGAAAGGGTTAATTGAACAATCCCCAGGGTGCATGTTTTTGTAACCCCTCCTCCCTACTTCTGGCCTCTCTGTGGCCAGCTAGCTCTCTCTCTTTCTCTCTCTCTCTCTCTCTCTCTCACTCTCTCTCTCTCCAACCTGATGATAGATGCATGGTCTGAGCTGGCTTCCAGCAATGAAGCGGACTCTTAACACCAAAGGCTATAATCTGCCTATATGCATCCTGCATATATGAATAAACGGACTGTAAGTAAAAGTAATAAATGTCTTTATTAATATTAATTTTAAACCTTGTATGGACAATCCTTTAAAGAGCTTTTTACCAGGGTTTAGCAACCCACGTGGCGATAACAAGTTTCAATAACCAGGCTGTGCATAAGGGGGAAAACTCTGCTTCATCCTAACCAGTATAGGACTGACTCCTTTCCATATCCTCCAACAGAAACCTCACTCAATTAAAAGATACATGCCTTAGTGGGATACATTCCAGGCAAATGGGACTTGGCAGAGGGAAAGCTGCATAGTTTAGAAATGCCACACTAACAGCTAAGTATATCATTCCACAACACTGGAAAGCAAATAACCCCCCCAAAAAAAACCCAAATAAAACCCCAATTGGATTCAAGATCTATTGACCTTAACTACCCATGAAAAAGTATGTCAGACAAAATTACTAAAAAAAAAAAAAAAAAAAATTCCCATTAATATGGGGAAATGTTCTAGAATTATATGCAAAATAATATGATCAACTGCAAAACCAGTGCAGGCTGGCAAAAAGATAAGATACATGACAAAGTGAGAAACCATGATGGCTTAAGGATTTTCGCGATGGTCCTGGCATTTTCGGGGCAATTGGAGACTATGCATAAGACGAGTTGTGCTGGATCAGAACAAAGGCCTATCTAGTTCATCATTCTATTCCCACAGTGGCCAATCACATGCCCCCAATGGGAAGCCCACAAGCAGGACATGAATGAAATAGCACCTTCCCACTCATGTTCTCCAGCAACCGGTATGGATAGGCATGCTGTCTGCAATACCTGAGGTGACAGCCATTATGACTAGGAGGCATTGATAAGACTCATCCTCCATGACTATATTGCCAATCAGGGCCAGGAAGGTGCAACATACTACTTCAGATAGCAAAATTTAGGGGGAAGACAGGAACTGATGTCAGAATGGTGCAGCAAGATTTTTCAAAGAGCCCCCTAGCATATGGAGGGGGGTCCCATTGCATGCTTCAGGCAGTAAGATTTCTTGGGCTGGCACTGTTGCTAACATGCTGCCTGACAACGATGACGCAATGTGGTTTCATCCTCAAAATGGGGACAGGTTTCAATTCCTTTATAGAACTCATAAGGAGCCTTGCTCATTCTCAGATGGCTGACCTACTTCATGGCAACAGAGTCAAAGGGGAAGGGAACAGAAGCTGGTGTTTCTTTCTTTCTAGTATATGGCAAAAGTAGATGTGAAGGTACATATCATATTGTCTTTTGAAGTGAGAGTTGACAAAACAGTCTGGTTGTGAATGCAGCATGTGAAACCCATCTATTCTAGATTTATGGGCAACCAAAGAGTAATGTTTAGGCTTCCAGATCCCATACAGTACAGGACCCCTGTGGCCTTAATAACTGCAAAGAAGAGAACTGTAACTAAGTACAGCTTCTTCCACTTATGAAGCACCATTATGGGAGAAGCTGCACCTGCCAACATTTTCCCTTCAACACAAGAAGTGTTCGTTTAGCTACTGGCATCTCCTTTCACTGTACAGTTGCTGTTACAACCTGATGACTCCATTATTCTATTCCTCTCTTACTCCTTAGCATCCATGGATATCTTTTATATTTTGTTTCTCTTCCTTCCTTTTTCTTGACTTAAATGTAGAAAAATAGACTGTCTATGGTCCCTCAAAGTTCCTTCATAGCAAATTTTTTCCACGCAAAAAGATACAATAAAAATGTCTGTTTTATTTTAGTAATTTATTCAGACCTTCAGAACTCTGTTTGCTGTAGGTGGTTAGCTGATATCTATTCATTCATTCTCTCCCAGAAGTGTCCTTACACATTCCACGCCAATATTATTCAATACTAACTTCATAAAGCTGGCATAACTGGGGAGCTACTGAAATGGTGGAGAGATGCCAATTGATGAAATGAAGATCTACTTGGAAAATACAAGAAATATGTTTGTTATAGTTTGATATGATAGTTATAACAAATGAGGAAGTGGTCATGGATTTTAGATTCGTAGCCATTTCCTTCTGCTTTAATGTGATGTAATAATAATGTCAGCAAAATTGCACTCTATGTTTTAGACTTGCGTTTTGCTATGGCTTTATATATTGCTTATATATTTGCTGATACTGGGATTGCTGCAAGCCATGGAAAATAGTTGCAATAAAGATGGCACCCCTTACAGTCTTGGCATTATAAAATACTAAATGAAAAATAGCCAAGTCAAGTATCAAGTATAGAATCCCCTATAGAACAGCCAGCAAAAAATACAAGTTTCCTGACTTGTTTTCTTTTCCATTTTTGTTTTATGATAAATGAAAGTGATTGGACCTGCTCTAACACACAGTTACACTAGGCTACAATAACATTAAATGCAAGTGCTAATAAATCTTCTATCTTGTGATTCCTTTTTACTCTTTTTCCCCCTGCTGTAAATGATATGGTTGTTTTGCCCGTATGCAACAACATGAACTAAGCTGGTTGGATTATATCAGTCCTCCCCACTGCCTATGGCAATCTTTTTGCTATCCCATTCAAAATTCAATTTAGTAAATACATTTCTTCCTTGAACACTATCATCAGCAGTGGCACTACCACTCACCCCATGGGCTTACTAGAGGAAGTGAGAGATGCTGAGGAGAACCTTGGAAATGGAATGGGCTGTTTTACGAGGCACGGCTAATAGGGAGGGTATCTGGGTCTCCGTTACGCCACGTGCCATGGAGAAGCTGGTGCAGCCATTTGGTCACCTGTACCTGCCTACCCTGCTCTTGTCAGGCACATACTTTGTGTAGAAGGTAATATCCATTGCAGCAATATAGCTCCAAATCTTGCCCCTTCACTGGCTTCATTCTCATGCATTAAAAAACAAAAACAAATGGTGTCTGTATTTTGGCTTTATCCATCTTTGCAATACAAATAATGAAAGAGGTGGGGTATATCTTCCCTAGCATTCACTCAACGGCTTGCAAACATTTTCTGTCTACAGTACACTCTCTGCTTGATTTCCCATCCCCCACCCCCATTCCATTTGGACCAAAAGATGTTAATTTATTTCTTCTTCTTTTTTTAAGGATTCCTCCCCCTCCCTGCACCAACAAACAATAGCCAAAGGAAGACTGTTCATTCGTTTTCTGTATACTTTCCTGTCTTCACAAAGCAAACAGATACAGAACTACTCCCACCCAAAGAGCTGTTGGACAGAACTAGGAGAGTGATCAATTGCTGGGATACAGCTACCATAATAATGAGTAAGGAGGAGGCTGCACAGTGGCCGTTCACCCAAGATAATGATCGAGTGGTAGTATAGTAAAAAACACACTCTGCATTAGTCCAGGGAATGTCATGTACACTGTATAATATAAGGGAAGCGATTGAGCGTATAGATATACAAATACTGCCAGTACCACCCAGCCCGCATGTGGCATGAACTGAGCCTGATTAAGTAGCCTACGATAAACAAATGGTCCTGCTAGCCTGGAGACCATGAATATTTTAAGAGTCATCGCATGCACCACCATGCAGAGTTCACCTGGAACCAGAGGAGGCTGGTGACTCCTATTTTGGTGGGGCTCCTTTCCCATTCCAGGTTTTGTAGGTTTTCTTTGAGGCTTCATAGGAGCTAACCATGGCACTGAACTCCATCCCCAAAATAGGTTCACCACCATGGAGCACCATGGATAGCTCCTATGAAGCTCCAAATAAAAGTTGCAAAACCTGTAATGGAAAAGGAGCCCCACTGAAATAGGAGTCACCAGCCTCCCCTGCCCGGAACATCCCAAATGCAGTACTTTTAGGACTGTGGGCATTCACAATACATTTTCTTGCATCACAAGGTTTAGAATGACTTTGACGGTCATCTGGTCCAGTCATCTGCTCAGAAGCAGGGGGACCCTCCATATCCAAGGGAAACACAATTGGAACACTGATCCATCAACCAGGATGTCCAGTCCATGTTGTAGATCAGGGGTAGGCAAAAAGTAGATCTTCAGACGTTTTGAGCTTCAACTCCCAGAAGCCCTTGCCAGCATGGCCAATAGTCTGGGATGGTTGAAGTTGAGGTCCAAAACATCTGGAGATCTACTTTCTGCCCACCCCTGTTGTCAAGGATACTAATCCACCCACAATGTAAAAGAGATCAAATTAAGGCAGCCAAGTTTTAGAACTGGCCCAAATGACACTGCTGCTACAGGTTTTCAGCTTTCCATGAAAATGAATCACCCACCACCACTGTATTTAGAAACATTGACCACTAACAGTTCATTTATGGTTACCTGGGACTTCCTTGTACCAAGACAAAGAGCAGGAAGTGTCTTATGCACAGGGAGTATATCTAAGAAAACAAACCTTGTCACATATTACAGAGAAATATGAGACGCCCTGCGCAAATACAAGTCAATACAATGCTGTAACAGCAGGATGGAGGGGTAGAATCCTTTCCTCCTTTTATATGGGTGGTTCATAATATGGCTCTTCAAGGACAAAGCGAAACACATCCAGCCAGCTCTCTCTCCAGAGAAAAGGTTATTGGTGTTTTAGGCTACAAATACCCTCTTACTTGGTGGGAGTATGCCCCATTTAGATCAAAGGGACTTATTTCTGGGTAGATATTTATAGGATTGTGTCATACTGAATGCACTCTGTGTGGGGCTGCCTTTGAAAATGGTCCAGAAACTTCAGCTGGCCCAAAAAAGAGCTGTTAACTTATGATCATATCACGCCAGTGCTTAGCCATCAGTCAACCTCCAGGCCCAATTCAAAGTGCTGGTATGAATCTCTAAAGCCCTAAACAGCTTGGGTCAGGGTACTAGAAGGATTAGCTCCTCCTGTGTTTACCTGTCTTGTTCTTAAGATGTTAATGAGGCCTTTCTCCAGATGGCCCCACCAAATGAGATGAGGTGAGTGGTTACTAGGGACTTTGTTTAGGCTATCTAATGTCTCCAGGTTAAAAACAAACAAAACCCTGCCTCAATTCATCTAAACTCCTGCAATATGACTAAAGCCATGACTCCCAAATCATTGCAAACAGATAAATCCTGGTAACAGAAGGATAGAATTGATGATTGTTGTAAACCGCCCAGAGTGCTTGATTGTTGTAAACCACCCAGAGAGCTTTGGCTATTGGGTGGAATAAATAATAATAATAATAATAATAATAATAATAATAATAATAATAATAATATAATGGGGTACTAAGATGATGGGCATGCCTAATCTGATTTTTTAAAACACTTTTTCTGTGAACAGAAAAATACCCAGAATACTTTTGAAAGCTCCTTCAGTTTCAAGTGTGCAATGGGGAAAGGTGCTGTTTGAGACACTAGTCCCGAGGAGATTAGGAATCAGTTGCACAGTTCTTTGGATCCTGGGCACAATGTCCAGCAGAAAAATGCAAGGTCCATCAATGCAAAAAAGTTATTCTAGAGCAGGGGAAGGCAACCTGGTGCCCCACCCCCCAGATGTTTTGAACTACAACTCCCATAATCCTTGATCATGCTGGCTGGGATTTATAGGAATTATAGTCAAAACATCTGGAGGGCACCAGGTTCTAGTGAAACCAATTTGAGAAATGCTTAGAAGATTCAAGCATGGCTTAGGTGACAAGCCCCAAAGATGTTATGCAGCAGAACATTTACCATCACCCCATGGGGGAGCAAAGAATAAAAGAGAGAGAGAGAGAGAGAGAGGGCCGGTTCACATGACCCAAGCAGCCAGCGGGGGAGGAACCACGGGGCCGTCCGCGGGGTCCAGCTGGGCGCCCCACACGACCGGCGCCCCGCATGCGTGGGCAGACCCCGCAGTCCCCGCGCCGCAGTGCGGGCCTCCCGGTGCTAGGGGCGGGCCCCCGGGATGCCAGAGGGGCTGTTTGCCCCTACAGGCTGGAGCGGCGGCCGATCCGGCCGCTCTGGGCTGCCGTCTCTGTGGGGACCCCGTGGGACGGCCGCCCGCTGTTCGGACGGCACAGTGACCACACGCGGTAGGGGCTTACCCCTCTACCAACCATGGTCACTTTGCGTGCGTCCCGCCCGCAGCTGTCCTGCGGGGGCACCCCCAGTCAGTGTGCACACGACATGGGAACCGCGGGGGACTTGCAGTTCCCGTGTTGTGTGAACCAGCCCAGAGAGAGAGAGAGAGAATGTGAGAGGGGAAATGGAATACAGAGGAAGGAGAATTGAGAGTGAAGTTCTATTACAGATAAAGAACATACCAGGGATGGGGACTCGGACTCGAGGACTCGACTCGTGAGTCGGACTGAGTCCCCCCTCTGACTCGACTCGGACTCGAGTCCCAATATTTTTAATGGGACTCGAGACTCGACTCGGGACTCGAGACCAAGAACTCGTCAACATCCCTGGGCTGTTGACGAGTCTTCTGGCTGTGCCAGAAGGAGCGCGATCACCGGTGAAGAGCGCATGGAAGCGAGGTGCGCCGCTGCTCGGCCACTATGGACAGCTACCAGGAGCGCAGCCCCAACGATGTGTTGAGATTTATTTTGATTGATGTGTTGTTGTGGGGGGTTTGGGTTAGGGTCAGACATTTTGGGTTTGGCTGCCTCTGCCTGCCTGTTTGGGATTCCCTGCCTCCTCTGCCTGCCTGGTTATTTTGGGTTTGTCTGCCTGGTCTGTTCTTGCCAAAATCAGTTGCAGAGTTTTGAAATAAAAAGGCACACTTGTGCCTAGAATTTATTTAAGCCACACATCTGAAGTAGCCTTATTTTGTTGGGGGGAAACCCCATTGATTTTAATAGGGACTCGTGGAGTCAGTTTTGGGAGTGACTCAGGACTCGTGACTCGTGAGTCACCATTTTGAACCAAGGACTCGGACTCGGACTCGAGTCCAAAGACTCGTGACTTGACTCGTGACTCGAGACCAAGGACTCTTCAACATCCCTGGAACATACTAGTTTCATATAAAGTATGGGCATTCCACTACTTTGTTCACATTTGCTTCAGGAGCTGGGGGAAAAAACAGTTTTTATAAATACTGATTTATAACATAAAACATATGATATAGCAAAGTTAAATGTGTGCAGAATATATGGCAATTGTGATTAGATGGCTACATGGTCCAAGTTGCTCTCTTCTACACTGCATCTAGCAACCGGAGTTCCTCATCTGTAAAAGGGTGTTTCCTAGCCAGCTACAGGAGGAATCTGTACCTTACTCACCAGGTTTTCTTAGCAATCAGCCAGCCTTAATTAGGATCACCAACTATACTTACAAAATGTTTGTGTGCAAGACAGTCATAGGTAAGTATGAAATCTCACGGGCCCTTTTCATCACAAGCTTTTCTGCTTCATCAGTGCGAGTGTTGGGAGGGTTGTGTTCTGTTTTGAGCTACCAGTTCTGAAGCTCTGTTTGAAAGGGAGCTCATGCTTCTTGTCACCCCTGCCAACCATTCTGTGAGTGGTGGCCATGGAAGCATCAGTCTTGCTCATCTCACACCTTATTTTTATGTTGAGAATCTGCGTGGAAAGGCTCAGAAGCAGGTTGTGGGATGTGTCGGGGAGAGGAGTTTTTATCTCTGAGGCTGAGCCTCCATCCTCATGATGACAGTGTCCCTGTTTGGATGGGAAAGGGCATTCATAGGTTGCTTCTGTGATGTCCAAACCCAGGCACTTGGGGTTGTTTGTGGGTTGAACAACCCCAAGTTAACCCATGGCTTATTCTTGGGTTAACTTGGGGTTAACCCAAGAATTGCTGCCAGACAGTGCTGTTACATCCGAACAGGGCCAGTGTATTAGTTATCTGTTCCAAAATTGTCTTAATCCGGGCTACAAAAAACAGACTGTCACCACAACTGGGCAAACTGCTGATGTAATAAAATATGTGGGTATAGGGTGGTGGGAAGAGGAGGAGGGCAAATGGCTGGTGCTTTTTTCTCCTCCAGCAGAGAAAACAAATTCTAAAGCTGAGCTTGGCCAAGGAAACATCCCCTTTGAAAAGAAGCTTTCTTTTGTCCTGCAGTCCAGAGGGCAAAATCGGTTAAATATTTGGTATGAAGTAAGTAGTGACAAGATTGTAGCTGTGGACTTTTCTACCCAAACACCTAGGAACAACCCAAACAAACTGAATGGAGATGTGGGACAGGAAATTTTCTTAGCAAACATATATTAATATTTCCCTATCAAGACATAAAAGTGCACCCTTTCTTTATGAAAACTAAAGTTCCTTTAAAGTCAAAAGGTTACAGTAAGTAATGACATAATAAAAAATCAAATCAGGATGATCTACATCTTCCTGTTTCATTTTGGTTGCTGCATATCTGTTGGCAAAGTCTGTATAACAATACGCACAATCTAAAGTGGTTGCAAGACCCCATTTTGAAAAAGAGAATGCCGGCAACCAATCCCACTTGAACAACCCTAGAAGAACATGCCAGTGGGCAATGCAGATAAAATAGTTACTTTGATATCAACATGGATTTCACTTGCAAGCTTCTGAGAGAGGATCATAAACAAAGGAGGAAGAAAGTGTTATTTAAATACTTAGTTAATGCTCTCACACATGGACTTTAAAGAATTCTAGGGGAAATTCTAAACTATATGTACATTTTTATGATCATTTATGAATATTTCTGTCTAATCTCAAGTGCATTTTATTTTTAAAAGGACAGTTTGGATGTTCTGTGTTGAATTATTAAGTAAAAATATTCAGTTATCAGATAGTTAATTAAGTGGAACTGACTGTATTCATTAAAATATTTGTTCCAAACAAATGTATTTAACATTCAGATATTATGCAGAATAGGTGACAATTGCATATCTCCATGGAGATCAATAATGGTATTCAGATCATTGTGTAAAGAGTCTGCAAGTTTAATGCAGAGAGAATGTCATTATTATTTCTCTCTTAATGATGGTCATTATGCGCAAACACTGATTGAATTCCATTTGTTACCTGCGTTTGAGCTGAGAGGAATAATTACAATTTAAGTGTCTCCATTAAAATTCATAAAAGAATATGAATGCAAAAATTATACTTGAATCTGACAAAATATACTTTGAGGATATAAATTGTGTTTTCTGATAGGCCTCTTAAAAGTATTAAAAATAGCTTCATTTTAATAGGACAGCATATAAAGATCATGCATTATCACCTTTATGTTAATTCTCAAAATACATGACTAATACTAAAAAGTGAAGAAATTAACTTTGAAAAGTAGAAAGTAACAAAACAATCGGCTGCTTGAATGGATACATTTAGATTTAGGTTTTCGTGTCCAAGACTCACGAAATCCAACTAACTAGTTAATATCTAGCTAGTCATCTCCATGGTACTACTCTTAGGTTTACTCCAGCCATCTTCTCCGTGGCCTGTGTCATTAGGGTGGGATGGGGGGGGGGGGTTACACCAATTAAATGGAATATCATTAGTTGAGCCATTTAAATTTCCTCCCCCACACTGTGTGCTTTTCTCTGTTGCACCAGCTGCTTCCTGCCCAGGGAGCACCATCGAAATAGTTCTTATTAAGACTGAAGGCCCTGATTCCAAAGGCAGGTAACCAGACTCCTGCGACTTCAGCTCCTCTTGGCGTCCCACGGAGCTGCACAATCTTTCATAGCGCTGGGGCCCTTAAGCCCTAATTAATAACTGTAGCCGTATTCCTGAGGGTCTGCTTAATGACCTATCTCCTGCTACAACAAACGCGATCTCTAGGCTTGTGCTCCTCCTCAGCATCCTTTGCTGCACTCGAGTAGCGGGAGCTGGGGCTCCTCTAGCAAGAGCAAAACAATGCGGTGCTCTTCCTCCAGTCTTGTTTGCCAGCGTACAGATGTGCTTGTCATTGGGGGGGGGGGGATAGCTTGGGACCATTTCATTTGCTTTGAGTCGGTGCTGATTTATTGCATCCGGAGCATGTTGGTTTTTTCTGCTTTGCCTACCGTATTTACCACGGCAACATGCTCTGTTTGGCTACGTAATGGGGCTGCTGGACATTTCAAAAAGATACGTGTGTGGCATCAGTAAGGGTCAGATACCTATTTGAGCATGGCCCTCTGCCAAATGTGGCCCATACCAAATTCCTATGTATTCAGAAGGCTGTCATACATAGTGCTGTGCCCAATTTTTCTATCTATTTATTTTTAACCTTTTGTCTGGGGTTGGGGGGGGGAGGTTGAAAAGAAATCACATCCAAAAACTGAGGGAAGGGCTGACAGTTTCAGAGAAATTTCTCAGTGCGCAGGGCTTTAGGGCTTACCTTACTGTAACTAGGTGGCTGAGTCATGTGTGCATGCGCTCTTTATTTTTACAATGTAAGTCCTGTTCTCCTGTGCTTTTTGCAGACTCCCCAGCTGCTTGTGCTTTCTGAAAGGCCTCCTAGAGGACTTAACCATGACTTCCTCCCTTGGGGCTTTCCAGTACTGCTGGCTACTGGATGCCTGAAAGCCAAGAAGGGATGTCAGAAAAATCTGCAAAGGATTCAAATGAGTTGGGATTTCTATGAATCCAACCCATGGATTCTACCGTGGACTGGCTTTTTCCAAGTCACACGGATTCCACAGACTTGCAGGCTGGTTTGTTGTTGTTGTTTTTTACTTCCCAGAATTGTGCACAAATTTAGACGTAGAAAAATATGAAACTAAAATAACACTGACCAGAAATGTACATTTCCCCCTGTAGGCTAATCTGTGAAAATGCGGATGGGGGGGGGGGGGTTTGCGCATTTTTCACTTTTCTTCACTTATGGAGAGATTTGCGCAAATTCCCTTTAACTAATGTGCATGAGCATTAATGCACATGTGTGCAAGTGTTCATTAGAGCTAATGCGAATTAGCACACATACAATTAAATTCTGTTAGGGCAGTGTTCTCCAACCTTGGGTCCCCAGATGTTTTTGGCCTACAACTCCCAGCATGCTGGGAGTTGTAGGCCAAAAACATCTGGGGACCCAAGGTTGGAGAACACTGTGTTAGGGGGGGAAATCCAATTCTGTCAGTGAGCGGATGATGGAATGAAAGACACCTGATAATCTGCGGGACACAGACGCAACAGAATTAACAACATCAGTACATCCCTAAAACCAAGTGAGGCTGTTCTTGTTAAGTCCTTTTAACAAGAAGAAAACAAAACAAATTAATTAATTCTTGTTAGTACAAAACAAAAATGGAATCCACCTTAGAACACTTTCTGCTGCTGTACCCTTTGTTTAAAGTGTCTTAATCAGCTATAGATAGTTAACTGGCAACCAAAGGCTTCCTAAATACTGGAACTATAGTTTGACAACACTCAGCAAAGGCCAAATCTACAACAGCTTCATACAGTAATCAGCTAAATGTAATTTGTTATATTAATAGCATCACATACAAATTCATCCTTGTATCTGAAAGAAGAGTTTACCTGTATGAAACACAAGCTCTGCTTCTTTCTTGGTGTTACATGGAAACAATCAGTTTCGTCACAATAACAAGCCCCAGACAATTACTACTAGTTTTGAGTGAAACCAAATTTGGTATCCGGCAATTTGGAGAAGAGCAATAGCGGGGGGGGGGGGGGGGGGGGTTTAACCCATTCCCCTCCTGCTGCTTCTCCACCCAAAATCTCACACATACACACTTGCTTAGAAATAGCAGCTCTTGGGGGTTTGTTGCATGCATTTCATTGTAATATTGAATTAGGCCCTGATGCTGCAACCCTGTACACACTTACCTGGGAGTAAATCTTATTGAATTCAATGGAATTTACTCTTCACTGGACATGCAGAGGATTGTGCTGTTAATCTTACCAAGATTAACCAGATGCAGGCAAAGTAGTTAGCATAAGAGATAGACTTTTGGGGTGTTTTTTTTTAAATCTTTTATATTTCCTATTGGTTGTAAAATAGAGCAATAAACCACCAGCTTGCAAGACTCAAATTTTCCACTTTTCTTTTTTTAAGTATGAAAAGGTCTCCAGGCTGAAGCACACAACAATTACAATTTATTATTACAGTGATATTTTTTTATGATGACAGTAGAAGTCTGTTAATTGGGTTATCAGTGGACAGTCTGTCATGCTGATTAAGTGGCTGCTCCAATTAAGAGAAGAGACCATTTAAAAAAAGAAGATGAAAAAGCCTTAAAATGGCATTAAAAGACCGTACCAAACAAAGAGGCGCCAAAATAAGCACAGTACTGCATTGTTCTTTGATCTTTTCCTCCTTTCTAATTTTTATTTGTTAACTTTTACATCAAAATGAAAAGGATGGCACGGGAGATGTGGGGTAGGTGTTGGTATTATTATTCTTATTTTTATCACTTTAACAGTTGGTTAAGCACCACTTAAATTCCTATCACCAGGCAAACACTTCGCTATTAAACAGAATGGATGTGAACATGGTGCTTATCAAATACCAGTTGTTGCCATTTGCGGCTCTCAAGCTGGAACCTGCCCCTCTGAGACAGTCTCCCTAGTGTGGCTGTCCTGCTTAGGTCTATACATTCCAGTGGTTAGCAAAAGGAGAGTGATGTGGTAGAGATGACATCTCCTGTCTGACACTGTGGTAGCAGGGATCTCCTTCCCACGCAACCGCTTAGGCCTGACACTTATCTCTGGCTTGCATTCTACAATGGTTTAAAACTTCTTCTTCTTCTTCTTCTTCTTCTTCTTCTTCTTCTTCTTCTTCTTCTTCTTC
The DNA here is from genome assembly GCA_021292165.1 of Shinisaurus crocodilurus. Taxonomy (NCBI): domain Eukaryota; kingdom Metazoa; phylum Chordata; class Lepidosauria; order Squamata; family Shinisauridae; genus Shinisaurus; species Shinisaurus crocodilurus. The sequence continues at coordinate 153,077,105 of CM037876.1, forward strand.
TTCTTCTTCTTTAAATTCAGGATATAGCAGAGAAAACTCAGCTGTCATAGAACATTGATGAGAGTAACTCGCACTGGTGGCTCAGAATCCCTGGTCCATATTTCAACCAAATGTTAAGCCTGTCTGTCTGTCTTGTCTGTCTGTCTAGCCTCAGCTCCAGGCAGGTCTAACCTGGGGAGAAAGCACTTCCGGTGACTTGTTCTGGGCTGGCATCAGCACCCAGAATCCTTGGCCAGCTGCCAGGGCCCCAACACTTTGCTGGGGCTCACTGCTAATGCGGGTTCTGGGGGGGGCCTTGGCCTGGAGCTCCAAGCAGCCGCAGCCGCAGCAGCAGCAGCAGCAGCAGCAGGAGGCTGGGTCTAGCAGCCATTTTAATTTCTCACAAGGCCTCTACATAATGTCAATCTGGGGCATTGTGGGGAATTTAAGTGGTGGCTAGAGCACAGCTCAGAGTGCTACTGCTGCCTGCCAAAGCCAGATATTCCCAACAGGGCTCATCAGCGAAGGAGGAGGCCCCACAAGAGGGCACCTTACCAGGATTTCTTGGTGCATCCCCAACTATGGACATCATTAAGAGTTCCAGGTGAGTGCACATCCAGCAGAGAGTGGAGCTGGGGCATGCAGAATGTTAAAGCACGGGCATAATGTCCCCTTTTCTAAAATGTTCACTTTACAATTCCTAATTTACTACTGGAAGTGGAATTACTATTGGGCTGGAAGCCATGCCTCTTGACTGGGGCTGTACATATTTTGCTAAATCTGTTCCATCTGTGTTTCGCAGTTTGTCATACACCCTTTATTTTGTCATCTGATCATTGACGGAACTGGATTTTTTCCATTTCCTGAACTTGTGCTTGTGCGCACTAGCGCAAAGTTGCACTTGGAAAATGTGCAAATCCCCCCAAAATGTGTATTTTTACTCTTTAGTCTATGGGGGAAATGTGCATTTTCATTCAGTGTTTTTTTCCCCAACAAATAAATTTGTGTACATTTCCAGAAATTAAAGTACAGGCCTGTGGCTCATGCTGGCTCAGCTTGTCTGAGCGTGGAAAGCTAAGCAGGGTCAGGCCTGGTTATTACTTGGATGGGAGACCCCTCCTCTAGTTTCCTGCATTGAGCAGGGGGTTGGACTCGATAGCCTTGTAGGCTCCTTCCAACTCTTGAATCTATGAATCTATGAAAAGAAAGTTCCACAAGCCCACGGAATTCATGTGACTTGGGAAAAGCCAGTCTGCCATGGAATCGGGCCAGGTTCACAGAAATCTGAACTCATTTGAATCCATTGCAGATTTTTCCGACATCCCTACCTCTGACCTGGAATCTTTCTTCTCTGACTCAAGATGGTTTAGAAAGCTTGTTGTGGCTACCCAGTCCAGAGTGGAAAACACTCTGCACATGCCCATAGACACCCTGTTATTGGCTTCACATGTTTGGGAGCACAACTTTGACATTTAAAGCAAGTACTAGGGCTAAGCCCTGTTTAGCCCTAATGCCGCAATTGTATACAAGTCTACTCAAAAGTAAATCCCATTGAGTTCAATGGGGCTTACTCTCAGCTAATTTGTAGTATGAAAGTGTGAGGATTATAATTTAATGGACTGAATCTAGACTAAGTTACTTGCACTTAGTTCCCATTGAAAT